>CM035434.1:136686436-136893936 GCA_020310875.1 Ceratopteris richardii
TCATAAGGAGTCATACCTTGAAGTGATTTGGATGGTAGTCGATTGACAAGGTACACTGCAGTTGAAATAGCTTCTGCCCATAGATAATGTGGCAACTTCTTCTCTTTCAAGCATTATTCGGGCTGATCCAACCAATGTCTTGTTTCTCCTCTCTGCAATTCCATTTAGTTGAGGAGAGTACCTGGTAGTCACTTCCCTTTTGATACCTTTGTCCTGCAAGAACTCATCAAACTCTTTGGAGAAGTATTCTCCCCCTCCATCAGATCTGAGCTTCTTTAGTGATCTACCTGTATGATTCTCCACATGTGCAAGATACTTCTTGAAGCAATCAAATACTTCATTCTTACTCTTGATAAAGTATAGAACAGTCCATCTACTATGGTCGTCAATAAATGAGACATAATACCTTGATCCTGCCAATGAAGGTTCTTGACTTTGTCCCCATACATCTGTGTGTACTAAGTCCAATAAGTTGTTGTGGATGTAGCCTTTGTGGTTGAATGGTTGTCTTTGTGCCTTCCCAATCTGACATGCATCACACATGTTGATCATGTGTTGCTTTGATATGTTCGGCAGTCCTAGAACACTTTGATCCCTGCATATATCCTTCAAGGTTCTTTCATTCACATGAGCAAGTCTCTTATGCCACACTTCAAGCTCACTTAGGGTTTGAGACCCAAAGCTGAATAGAGCTATGTTCTTGGTTTCTCCTACTTCAAAAGTAAAGAGCCTACCATGCTTCTCACCTCGGGCTATCTTCTTGAAGCCTTGACATGGATCTTCCACAAAAGCTCCATGTTGGGTGAACCTAACTTGCAAGCCTTTTTCAACTATTTGACCTACACTAATTAGGTTTTTCGTGATAGTGGGTACATAGAGAACCTTACTTAGAATGTTTGTCCTGCCATTGGAAGCTTTGACATTACCAATCTTCTCCACATTGTGCTTTGTGTCATCCCCTGTTTGCACTTCATGTCTATGCTTTGGACTTTCCAAGTCAGATAGAAGAGCAATGTTGCCTGCAACATGATTCGAACATCTTGAATCTATGTAGAACAAATGATCGTCTTCTTTACCTTCTTTGTGGATTAGGTTCATAAGAAGCAATGAGTCTTCATGTGGTTGATCTTCTGAATAATTGTCGTAGTCCCTTCGATTATAGCTTCTATTGTTGTTGTTGAATTTTTATCCACCTCTGCCTCTATTGCCGCCATATCCACCTCTTCCACTTCCTTTCTGGGTCTTCCCATTGAACCAACAATTTTGAGTGGTGTGGTTGGTCTTATCGCATATGGCACAAGGTTGAACATTCTGACCTTTGGCTTTGTCTTGCTTTGGTCCTTTCTTCTCTTGGGAAGTCTCTTCTTCGTCTTCTTGGAATAGGCATAGCTTCATCACCTGCTACAATTCCATAAAGATTTCTACCTTGCAAATAGGCCTCCATTCTGATTTGCCAAGCCACGTAGTTGTGTCGATCAAGCTTCTCGATCATTGAGGGAAAGCCGTCACCCATCTTGAACTAGCTCTGATAGCACTGAAAGAACTTGGAGAAGCTTGTCAAAGGTAGAAAAGTGTGTTTCGAAGCGATGAAGTTTGGTCAAGCCAACCGGCACAAGACCAGCCCTTGAGCTTATGGAGACTCATATAGACCTTATAGGCATGCTATAAGTGCAAAGAAATGCACTATGTACCTTGGAGCATCAAGGAGAATGAGTCGATACAAAACAGATAGGTTCGCGGGTCGACTAGCTCAAAAAACTTACTATCTATAGAAGAGACAATGAACTTCAAATGCCCATAGTGACCAGCGTGATTACAATTAGAAAAAACTCCTTTTATGGGAGTGATGCACATAGGGTTGAGTGTATGGAATGCACAAAATTATAAGGAATAAGCAAAATATGCTATAGGAATGAATGCGACATTCACCGGTGGTACTTCCTATTTTTGAAGAATACGCAGAGATTGACCCCGACACAGAAAAACTGATATTTCTCCAAATCTGATGAACCAAATGCTTTAACAATTTACAGGCATAAACTAGACACTATTACCTTTCCAATGAGTCCTCTTGCACTCAATTTGGAGCTCTGAGGAGAGAGCAGTAGCCTTTGCAAGATTACTGTTGGCGAAGAAGTTGATGCAGAAAATTGAAGGAGCAAGACAATGATAGTCACAAGTGTATGTATATTGCTTCCATGTATTTTACAAGTGATTCCAAGTCTTTATATAGACTCTAGGAGTGTTCCACGAGTTTTACAAGTTGAATTTGAATTCAAATGAAGGTGGGAATGGTTGTTGGAGGGAATCAATTCACTTTCCTACAATCTAGGAAAAGTGAAGATCTTGATTGATCTACTTTTAGGTGATTTGATTTGCTTGATTGAATGCAACTTCAACCACCATAAGTTTGTGGGATTTGGGCTCTATATTTGTACCTTTACATGTGTAAATCTCAAGCTTTTACAACGGTAAATGAGCCATCAAAATATTCCAAAAAAATACAATAAATGAGCATATGAAAAAGAACTCTCCAACGGATATTCTTGCAACGCGATAGCCTTTGATGTAGATCAAATCCACCTCAAGCATAGTGTAAGCTTGATGTTCCAACGAGGACATGTGGTGTGTGCAAACAATGCCTCTTATCCTATCATTGGAGTAGGAGAAATTGAGCTTACGTGTGATTCTCTTGAAAAATGCATTGTATGTGCTCGGTATCAAGAAGAACTTAATTTCAGTTCCGTTGATTGCCAAAGCTGGACTTCATGTACACTTTGTTGATGATAAGTGTATGGTTCATGATTTCAGCAATGGCGATGTTATCGTGATGTCCGGTACATTATGTAATGGTTTGTATCGCATGGATACATATAAGAGGGCTGCCTCGAATGCCTTAGTTGCTCATACTTCTTCCATGGCTGAAATGGAGCTTTGGGATGCTCGTTTTGGTCATTTAAACTTCAATAGTTTGCTCTACTTGCAAAAGAAGGACATGGTTATTGGCTTGCCTACACTTGAGTCCATTGAAAAGCATGCATGTGAAGGTTGCATTCTTGGAAAAATGCATCGTGCTTCTTTTCCAAAAGATAGTCACACACACACTACAAGAAAATTGCAACTTGTTCATAGTGATGTATGTGGTCCCGTCAAGACTCCATCTTTTGGGAAGCATGTACATTTTGTTACCTTCATTGATGATGCTACTCGCCATACATGGGTGTATCCTATGAAAGCAAAGAATGAGGTATTTTCTTGCTTCAAAGCATTTTTAGCTATAGCTGAAAATTTTTCTTCACAAAAGCTTTTGATTCTACGCACGCATCGTGGTGGTGAATACATGTCACATGAGTTTAATGCTTTTCTTCGTCAAAGAGGTATTTCACACCAATGTACGGTGCCATATACACCTCAACAAAATGGTGTTGCCGAGCGTAAAAATAGAACTCTACTTGAAATGGCACGATGTATGGTTAAAGGAAAGCATCTTCCTCATAAATTTTGGATGGAAGCGGTCATGTGTGCAAATTATGTGTTGAATCGCTGCCCTACAAAAGCATTGAGAGTCATCACTCCTTATGAGGCTTGGAATGGTCATAAGCCTATGGTTAGTCATATGCGTGTGTTTGGTTGTTTGGCATATGCTCTTGTGCCATCACAACAACGTCACAAACTTGATGACAAGGCAAAGAAATGTATATTTGTTGGTTATAGTGCTGAAAGTAAGGGATATCGGTTGTACCATCCATTGACGAACACAATTATTGTGAGTCTAGATGTGGTATTTGCTGAAAATTCAGTTTTCCCTCTACTTGAATGCAAAAAACTGCCAACATTTAGCTCACAAGATGTGTTCGATACACTCATTCCTTTGTTCCAAAATGGTGCCTTCTTGAATGGAGATTTGCAAGAAGAGGTTTATGTGAAGCAACCTCCTGGATTTGCTATGAAAGGGAAAGAGCATATGGTTTGTCGCTTGCATAAAGCCTTGTATGGTCTCAAGCAAGCTGCACGTGCATGGTATGACAAAATACATAAGCACTTGATTGCTCTTGGCTTCACATGTAGTCCGATTGAAAGCACACTCTATGTATGCAAAAATGAGGCTGATCTTATAGTGCTTGTTCTTTATGTCGATGACGTACTCTTGACTGGGTCATGTGATGAAAAACTTGACATTCTTATGGCTGATTTGCAGCATACTTTTGATGTCACTTATCTTAGTCTTTTGAGCTACTATCTTGGCATCCAGTTTCTATCCGTTGAGGGGGGAATTGTTATGCATCAAGCAAAGTATGTTGAAAAACTACTTCAGCGTTTTGACTTTGAGGATTGTAAGCCAGTTTCCACACCAATTGAGACAGGATTTAGATTCTCAATTGAGGATTCCAATGACGCATTTGACACTTCTCTTTATCAGCAGGTTGTGGGATGTCTTATATATGCATGCAACACAAGGCTGGATATACAGTATGCAGTTTCCCAGTTGAGTCGATTCATGCATAGCCCTGGCACTAAGCATTGGCAAGCGGTGAAACGTGTGTTTAGATATCTCCGAGGCACTTTGAGCTTAGGTCTCTTTTATGGCAGAGATGTTCAGCCATGCTTGCATGCTTTTACAGATAGTGATTGGGCTAGTTGTTATGATACTCGCGTGTCCACTAGTGGTAATTGCTTTTTCCTTGGAGACTCATGCATATCTTGGTTGAGTAAGAAGCAACCTGCAGTGGCGACATCGAGTTGTGAAGCTGAGTACAGGGCAGTTTTCACAGGGACAGTGGAGTGTATATGGCTGAGACGCCTATTGATGGATCTTTGCATGGAGATTGATGCTGCTATGCATATTCTCACAGATAGTCAGAGTGCTTTGGCTGTTGCACGAAACCGAGTGTTTCATGCACGGACCAAACATATTGAGGTGCATTATCACTATGTGAGAGAGCGCCTTCATGCAGGAGATACTGATTTGGTATATGTGCCTACACAAGATAATGTGGCAGACATATTCACCAAAGCTCTTCCATGGGAAAAGTTTGAAGCTTTTCGCAAAGCTTTAGGCTTGTTACCTTGTGGGGGTTGATCTGTCACTCTCTGTATGTGGTCACATCATTTGCTCCAGGGGGGTTTGTTACACTTATGTGTTCCTCGAGTAGCTTTGATGTGAACCTTTTCCCTATACATGGGCACTTTTTACTCTAGTGCTGGCTAGAGGTTTTTTCCCCATGTTACCACATACTTGATACTCTCGTATGTGGTGGTACTTTGTACTTAGGGATATTATTCAGCTCTTACTTCAGTTCAGTTCATCGATCAATAGAGAGAGCTATTCCAGCCATCGTCTTCTCCGTGTGTCTTGCTGCGTTTGTGCTCCTTGTGTGTGCTTCTTGTGTGTCTCTCGCACTTCTACACACACCCAACAGAAATAGCCAGAAGGATATGCCATTCCTGGAAAAGAGCATCTGGTATGCAAAGTGAAAAGGAGCTTATATTGGCTGAAACAGGTCCCCAAATAATGGTATAAGAAGTTTGATGCATTTATGCTCAAACATGGGTTTAAAAGAAGCCATGAAGATCATTGTTTGTACACCAAAAAGGATGAAGATGGAAGCCCAATTATTCTTGTACTCTATGTAGATGATATGTTGCTGGTTGGGAAGAAAAAGAGCACTCTAAATGCTCTAAAACAGAAACTGAACTCTGCATTCTCAATGAAAGACCTTGGGGAAGCTGAGCATATTCTTGGTATGCATATAAAAAGGGATAGGCAGCAGCATACTTTGTAGGTATCCCAAGAAAAGTACATTGAAAAAGTGCTAGACAGATTTAATCCAAATGGCATCACATGAAATGCAAAGATTCCCCATTCTGTGGCAAAGGTCGTCTTGTCTTGATCTTCTGGGGCAATGGCTACTTGGTTATAACCTGAAAATCCATCAAGAAAGCTATAAACTTCCTTTCCTCATTAGGAAAAAAAGTGAACCCTGCATGGGCCTTGTAAGGATTCCTAATTTTTAGGGATTAAGCTTAATCTTGTACTTTGTTAAGGGGACAAGTGCATTTAATAGAGCACTTTTTGGTAGGCTGAAGTAGGCTTTTTTTTAGGCTGAGCTAGGACCTTCTCTCTCTTCTGCACATAGAGAGAGAGAAAAACCACTTTCCACCTCATCAAATCCGTCCATCTTTATGAATAAAAAAATGAGTTTTCTGAAAAAGTCTCTTTTTCACCTATTCTTTATTCAAAATGGCCCATACTTTTATGTATATGTCAGAACTTAATTTTTTTAGACTTATTTTTATAAAAAATACTTAAAAAACATACTTTTCAAAATCCCTCCAAAAGTTAAGTGCCACATCATCAAACTCGTAACTTTGGTTGCCCCAAAACATGAATTTTTGAAAAAAAACTCATTTTCCCTCTAACATACTGAAAAAAGTCATTTTGACCTATCCACATACCAAAACACACTTTTTTTCTTGCACATAGCTACTGTACTAGCCATTCCAGCCATCTGTGTGCTTCTTCCCATTCGGTGCTGGAGTTTTGGAACATCATGGTGCTCACATGTATTACGAACATGACACCAGCACCAGCGCGTGCTCCTCACTCAAAGAGTGTACATGTTCGTGTTCCTACAGAATTTGCACCAACAACTAGAGGTAGCAATGACATAGATTCTCAAAATGCACGACGTGCAGCTGGAGAGAAGAATATTGATCTTTGGGTCCATGGTGCTTTGTATCCCTTGGATCCAATGGCTAATGTTCATCCTAGATTCCATACTATCTCCACATTTCTACAATTCCTTGGTTCCGGTGAAGATGGACTCCTAGGCTATTGCAAGCGATTGTCTAACCATTCTACATCTATAGCAAATTATTAGATGCAACAATGTCATCACAACCATTTCAAGATACACAGTTTAGAGAGTGCTATACACACTTTAGAAAGTGCTATCAAATCTTTGGATGAGCACAATAATAGTCTCAAACAAGATGTGGAAGAAAAGGAGAGCACAATTACAAAGTTGAAAGCCAATCTTACACAACTAAAAGAGACTCCACTTGGGATGAGATTTAGGAAACGACCATTATCATCCTTTCAAGCTCTTTCAACTGGTGGTGGAGCACGGAAGCGACGTGTTTACGCACTTAGGTATGTATTTCCTTTGTTTAGTTATGTTAAAAGACTTTTAGATTGAGATTCTTATTGTGCAGGTCATTTGTTGAAGATGCGAGTGGTTCCTCAACAATGGAGGATCAATTGAAGTTTCTGAATTCTTGTCTTAGCAACAAACATGTGCTTATGATCTTGGAGTCACCAATAGGAAATCACATCAAAACCCAAGTGATTAAAGATTTTGCAGGCAACTTAGAAGATATTATTAGTCCTAGTGAGGTACAGATGGTATGTGATGAAGCAGGTGTTAGTACTAGAGCGTACACTGCATTGTACAATCTTTTGAAGGAGGCTCTACAAAACAAAGGTATTTTCCAGAGCATTTTTCCATGCCCTTACAAGGTATCTGTGAGGAAGAAGATAACCAATGAGGATGTAGCCAATACTCTTGGCAATTACCTGCATATAGAAGATGTTATGCCTGCATCCATTTATCATTCATCTACATCAAAGAAAGAGTTGAAAAACACATCTAGACAGGGATTCATCTACACAAAGTACAACAACATATTTGTCAATTTGGAGAGGCTCCAAAAGGAAATGGTTAAATTTTACAAATCCACACTTCAAGGTATATCCATTGTTTTGATAATGACATTCATAGTATTTTTAATAATATAATGTTTGTTATTTGATGTAGATTGTGGTTCCAAACTCAAGTTTGTATTGAAGCTAGACGAATGTCAAATCATAAAGGGACGCCGTATGGAGAGACTTAGTGTGACACTCATGAACGAAGCTATGGCCCATGCTATTATTGATGATAGTGAAGAATCTACCCATCACTTTACATATAGTGTCCAATCAGAGAAAGATATATGGTGGTTAGGTGCTATTGAAGTACCTAAAGAATCCAATGATGTTCTTACATGGATTTTCAATAGGATCCCATGGATCACAGAGGTGATAACTTCTCAAATTCATGGTGCCAAAATCAATGTAGAAAGCCTTGGTGATTTTGAAGTAGAGTGGCACTTAGGTGGAGACTTAAAGACTATCAAATGCATGTTAGGGTGCAAACAAGGTGCATCTACTCTCTATCCTTGTCCATATTGTACACGAGGTTATAAACGAACAAAGAGAAAACAAAACAACATAGATGATTTAGTTGATGACACAGATGCAACTCCATCTGCTGAATGGGATACACCTTTAATGAGGTGTCCCATGTTAGGTACACCTAATCGTGACATGTCAGATAAGGATTGGAATCCCATTATTCCATTCCCTTTAGTCAATGTCCACTTTTGCACCTTGCATGCCTTCATGAGAATTTTTGATAGACTATTGAAGCTCCATATAGAATACGCATTTGCCATGAAGCCAGTTGATAAATCTATTCAAGCTATAAAGAAATTGGAGGAACTTCTTAATTCAATTGGTTGTCATGGTGGAAATGTAACCCTAGTTGTTAAGAAAGTTGGAGAATCTCAAGATAGCTTGCAACAAGTGTCAATGACAGGGAATAAAGCAAGACATTTTTTTAGAAGAGGTACTAGCACTCAAAATAATGAACGTTATGAGCTGTGGAAAGACCTATGCATGATCACAACAGACAATGACTCTCAAGTTGATCTTTGTAATAAGAGAAAGAAAGTTTGGTCGAGCTTTGATAAGGTTGTAGGCTTAATGGGTCTGACTAGGTCTAGTGCTATTCAACGTCAAATGTTTCAAGAAACATTAGTGGAGTTCACCAAGTGTTTCATTCAATGTTGGGGAGAGAGCAATATAACACACTACATTGTAAGTGTAATCTTCTTCTACAAGTGTTCATTACACTTACCTTTTTCCAATGTACTTAACAATTTTTAGCATATTTTGTTTGCACATGGAGCTTTTTTCATGCATCGATATGGGTCATTAGAGATTTTCAGTACCCAAGGAATGGAAAAGTCACACTACAAAGCGAGGGGTGTCTACTTCAAAAACACCCGACATGGTGGTGGCCCAATGCAATCAAACTACATGGAGGAGATGTTTAATTGGTTTTACCGCACTACATTCTCGAGAAAGTTTTTTGTGGAACGACTTAGGGATTCAAAATTGGCAAAACTTGCAAGAAAGATGCAACACAACATTGCCAGTGAGAAATGGAAGTCATCGTTAGGTCCTCTTCATCATGCTCAGTGGCGTGCAAGGAGACAACGAGAAGGCTCAGCTTGGAAGTAAAGTGAATTCGCTATTTCCCATTATGTGGTAATACATATGATTATTGTAATCTTGATTTCAATGTGTTATTATTTAATATATAATATTCTGTATGGTTTTAAACAGGTTTTGTCCGTTCTAGTGTGAACAAACAGTTTTTTAAAAAACTCTATAAATAGAGAGAACTCACTTCATTTCACACTTTTTGCAACTCAAGAGAATGGCACGCACCAAGCAAACTGCAAGGAAAGATCGCGTCTTCTTTCCTAGCCCTCATCTAGGGACACAACGCCCACCATGGTTGCAACCCCCCCAAAGGCCTCGAAGTGGTTCCCAGAGCACATCTGTGCCTGTGTCACACAATGGCACACCACCTGGGAGCAATTCAGTGCGAGAAAATGAAGTTTCCAATAGACAAGATTATTATACTCCAGGACGATCAGAGGCCATTTCAGATGATGAGCCACCAACAAGGACACCCATCAAATCAAGACCCAAACAGAAGTTGATCAGAAGGAGTGTACCAGAGAGCGACGAAGAGTCATCCCCATATGAGGAAAGCAACAATCAACCACCATGGAATGATATGCAAATACCAACGAGCCATAGGGTGACACATGGAGGTAAGACACTTCCACAAGGACAAGGGCAAATACCAACAGAGGAGGAAAGAGAGCAAAGTCAACAACCACATCAACAACAAAATGTGCAAGATGAAGCTGGGCCCTCACATCGTGTACATCGGAGAAAAAAAAACTATCAACCTCGACGTCGACCTCAACGCCAGCCAAACATACCTCCCAACCCAAGAGCTCCACAAAGACGAAGGAAGCACTGCAGGGCTTTTGCAGAGCTACGACACTACCAAAAGTCCGTTGAACTACTCATACCACGAAGAGCTTTTGCAAGGGTAGTGAAAGAGGAACTACAAAGCTACCAAACAGGTCTAAGAATACAAGGGATAGCACTTGAAGCACTTCAAGAGGCAGCTGAGGCCTACCTCATCTCCATGCTTGAGGACTCTAACCTCTGTGCTATCCATGCCAAGAGAGTAACCATACAACCGAAGGACATTCAGCTAGCAAGAAGAATTAGAGGAAATAACCCATGATGTGTATATTATACCCTATGATAGGCTACTTTGCGATGTAATACAATGGATAATAGAAAATTTTGTTTTGACTTATATTCTTTGTCTCTTTTTTCTCTCTCACTCTCTCTCTCTCTCTTTCAGTCAGTTATATATGGATTCAGTTAAACATGCATGCACTTGCCTATTGTTTTATGACTAGATATGTTCCTTTTCTACATACTGGTGTGCAACATGTCTTTTTAACACCAAAAAACCCCCAGCCACAGAAACGCGGGATTCAGCCCTGCAAAATTTTTGCAGGGCTGAATCCCGCGTTTCTGTGGCTGGGGTTTTTTTTTGCAATATTTGGTCTTTGGTAAGCATAAGACATATGGTAGAGATGCAAGGGTCTAGGTATTAAGAGGTTATACCCTATAGGAATTGAGATCTTTAGCTACTAAAGGCTGAGTTTATACCCTACTGAAAACTTCTGGTCCTGATAATACCAAAACCAATTGAAAATCTGAAATTACATAGTTTCCTATGTATTGTAGCACCTAAAAACACTACATAAGGCCAAAAAAGCCCCAGCCACAGAAACGCGGGAAACAGCCCTGCAAAAATTTTGCAGGGCTGTTTCCCGCGTTTCTGTGGCTGGGGCTTTTTTGGCCTTTTTTAAGCATATAATCATACAGAGGACCAAAGCAAAATACAAAGACCCCCAATTAGATACAATTTGTGGAGAGAAGATAAGTTCAATTTTTTAGCACATTCATAAACAGAACTAGACAAATGATGAAAAAAAAAGCTTGTATTATCAAGACATTACATCATTTCTCAGCTGCCTTCAATTTCTCCACAACTTTCTTTCTCCTTTGGAGAGATTGAGGCAGCTGGTAAGTCAATACAGATCTTGATATTACATGGGGGTCTTGCATTCCAAGACTCATGGCGATACCTATTTGCCCTAATACTTTCCCTCTAAAATTAAGTCCTAAAGTAGTTACAACTAAGGATTTCCTAACCAAAATGACACAATTAGTGCCTTGGGTAATTGTACATAAACACAAAATCTTGCTAAGGGCCTTCAAGCACCAAGTGATGAAGTGCCCATCGGGACTGTAGTCTTTGTGTATGATAACAAAATCATCCTTTGGCAACTTTCCGATGTAGTTTGCCAAGGATGCACCACTCCCACGAGAAGCTTGATCCCCACCAGACCTTGCTGCGAACTTGTCGAGCTCAATTGCTTCCTGTTAAGAACAAATGAGAATTCAAGCTCTTACAATGTTAACTTAAAATTATCGATTTATTTAATTCAATTACCACTTACATCATGAAGCTTGTCTTCTTCCTCCCCTCTTCCAGGGGCATCAAGATCAATGCTAGAGTGGGCCATGCCACTCTGCTCTGCTACATGGGATGTAGGAATTTTTTGCTTCAATATCCTCTCCAGTGCTGCACTGAACTCCTCCTCTGTAGTAGAATTGTTGTCATCATTTAAAATATCAGCACACACCATTGATATGGTGTCTGCCACAGAATCCCCAAGTGGGATGGACTTCTTTTCAAGTATGTCAGATGTGTTGTCAAGTGGAACATCTGACATTGTGGAGAAAATACTCAAGCATTCATCTAGACGTAGACCGAATGCATTCTCAATGTCATGGAGTAAAATAAATTCCTCTCCATCCACAACGATGCAGGAGAGATATTCAAGTTCCACCTCTGGTAATGTGGGCTCAGAGGGGTTGAGATTTGAAGGGGGGGCCTCCTCCATGCTTGATTGCACATGTAGTTTATCCTCAACACCACCAGGGAATTCTTGGTGGATTGTAATGCTTTCTTTGGAAAAATCTATGGCCTCTGGTTGAGGCTCATTCTTCTCCTTAACAAAACCCCCAGTGGCAAGGTTGGGGAGCTCAACAGGTGTAGGTTCCGGCTCCTCATTAATAATAAAATATGTTGTTGCAGTGTAGGATAGGTACTTTGTACCCATCCTCTTCTTTTTGTTAAGTTTTTTTACTAATGGCACAGAGTCATCTAGTAAGTGCCCAGCAGTTTCCGCAATTGCCATGAAGCGCTTAAGGCGCTTCATGAAGGCTTCATCGCCTCTATGTATGTAGAGTAGAAGGTCACATGGAACCCATTTACCCTCATAAGGCGGTATTTGTATAGAAAAACGCAAGATGTAGTACTCAAGGAACTCTATGATTTCCTTGAGCACATCAAAGTTCAGTTGAATTGTTTTGTCTAGATCAGGGACCCTAGACAGTAGGTCATACAAGTGGTTCTGACCTTTGAACTCAGTTGATTCCAAGAACTCATTGAAGAGTTCACGTGGACGTTTGAGTTGCAGGGTACTGGAGGATGCGGCAGCCATTGCGCGTGATGCTAGCTTGTGTGCGTACTCTGCTAGTGATTATAGCTCTTCTTGGTTGCAAAAGTGAGAAATGAGAGAATAAGTGTTGCTTTTATAGTAGTTTCAAAATTTTAAAGTGAGTGGGACCCATTTTAAAACTAAAACTGATACCTTCAAATAAAACAATCATGCACAGAACTCTCAGAAAAAAAACTTTTGCTCAGAAAAAGATTGAACAAAATCATTAACCAGAATAAGATACACGACAACACAATAGAAAAAAAAAATTCTCAGAACTTTAAAATTATAATAAATTGCCATTGGAAAAACCAAAGATTTGGCAAACTGTACATCATATTGAGATCAAAAAACTTTACATGCTACATGTCTTGCATGTTAAATACATTGTTGCAGATGTAGGATTATAAATGGAACATAGGTGTGTGTACACTGTAGCACTCAAATAGTCCTTGAGCTATGACAATGAAAGTTGAGTTCCATCCACACTCCATTCAAGGAGGACTTTAATTTTATCCTCCAACCTCTTACCAATCTGCAGACAAATAGAAAACTTTAAATGAACATATTTGAGTGTAAGAATTTGTATAAACAAAAGAAGAAATACCATATGCTACTTACCTTATGCCCTTGTATTCTGAACTTTGATTGATCCAGATCCTCAAATCCCATGATTACTAGATGTTCTCTCACGTTGGCAAGAGTCCAATGATGATTTACTGAAATAACTTCCATTTCATTGTTGGGTAGATTTATCTTAATTTCAAATGAAATTAAAACACCCTCAGAACTTTGTAATGGTATCCATTCACCAAGTTTACACATCCAACGATCATAATAGAATCTAATGTACAATGAAGTACGATGTTTCAAGTATCGAAATCCTATGCCTCTTGCACCAATTTTACAAATGTATCTATCCCCTTTGGTGCATCCTTCTACAAGTCCCCATTTTTCACCTAGCAAACACTCTACCTGCTCATACGTGATATCTTTTAACATGAACATTGTTGACGTCTCTAGAATTGTGAATATCTGAAATAAATGTACAAAACAATGAACAGGAACACACCAATGTAATCCTATAGATCTTGAAACTCTTGTAAATTTCAAAGAGTTGTGTATGTCCATCACCATCTTATGCTTCAAAGATGTTAATGTCCATACATCAGGTTGCGGCCACTCAAGCTTTAAGAGAGAATCTACCTTAATCATCTCTAACTTGCCAAAATCATTTGATGAAGAGGGTACAACATATGTATGTGTGTAAAAGAAAACTCTCTCACATAATAGCTGAGCAGGACGGGCTTGTGGAAAGACTATCGACCCAACATCTGCATGCAATGCTTGGAAAGTACCTGTAAGACTATGAAGTGGTTGTTCTTCCACCAAGGTAGAAGGAAATATGTCTACAACAAAAAAATACACAACTTAGCTAGGTATATTCTGAAATTTGGACAAAAGTCAATGAGTAATACTTACAGTTGATAGGATATCTCATTTTGTTTGAGTTTTCCAATTTCATGGTTGACATTGTGAACACATGTTGTACAATGGCAACAGTTTCACCATTTTTGAGCTTTTTGAAGCCTAGTAACTTCCCTTTCCAATGAAGATCCAAGTTTCCACGATCTCTCACACGGTGAGGACCAACACCAGAGGGTTGCATGTACACCCATGCACCTTTGCAGAACTCCTGTCCTAACCAAAATCCTTCTGGAGCCTTGATATTGTGACATTTTATCGCGATAACCTCATCTTTTGGACGTCTATGAGATTTAGGTTTCTCCATTGGAGATCAGGCTATGGAAATGACAGTAGGAATTCAAAGAAGATGATGCATAGAGAAAGAAATGGAGATGCAGGAGCTGCAATGGTGTGCTAGGGAGAGAAAGTAGTGGAAAGAGATGACTTTTTGGGACCTGGGTATGAAAATGGGAGGTTTTGGAGGGAGAAAGTTGCATTTTGAGTTATTTTTGAAAAAGTCACTTTTTTCACTTCAGTTCATGCACGGATTTTGATTTAGAACCCAAAAATAGCACTTTTGATCCTAAAAAGTGGTTGGGGGACCATTAAATGGTGTTATGATGAGTTTTATAACTTTTTGAAAATTTTGAATTTTTGGGCCCAGGTAAGTTACGAGATTCCTTTCTCTCTCTAGAGGCAAAACCTGAACATAGGGGAATCCTGTCCCCTCATCCCCCTTCAGCCTAGTGATTTATAGGCTATGGAAGTGTCCACCACCCTCCTCTCATTGGTCCATCACTAATCACTCCTTAATCCAAAAGGCCCATGCAGGGTTCATTTTTTTCCCTAATGCTACAACACGCTCCAATAAATGTTCAGTGATTGGAAGCAAATAACTATCTATGATCATAGCGACATTAACTTTTAGGTTAATACACACTCGCAACTTTTTATTCTTCTTAGGCACCATTACAATGGGGGACACCCATTCAGTATGCCCAATCTCATAGATAAATCCACCTTCAATCAACATGTTGATTTCTTCTTTTATCTTGGCTACATATATTTCATTATATGTGTAGGGTCTTGTTTGGTGGGCTTGGCATCAGCCATCATGGGAATTGTATGAGAGCATATTCCGGGATCTACCCCCTTCAAGTCTATATAGTGCCATGCAAACATGTCCCTATATTCCCTTAATAAAGCTACAAGCTCTACTTCTTCTTCTTCTCCACTTAGGTGGTCTCCTATGTATGTACATCACTCCTCGTTTTCTTCAATGGTTGAAACAATTTTTTGTTTTTTTCTTTATTGTCATATGCTTCTCCTATGGTAGGCTCTCTCTTAGGCATTCATACCAAAATTCTTGAAATTCTCCATATTTCTTGAAATTCTCTGGTACTTCAACAATGATTCCTCCTCTTCTTGTTTCACTGCTTTTCTTTTCTTTTTCTTTTGACTAACTTCATTTCCCTCCTTTGAATTTATAGTTTTAATGCTTGTGAGAGGTTCTTCTTCTTTTTCAGTAAATACTCCTACATCTTCTAGATATTGTTGCTCTGAGTCAAAGTAAGTATCCATCACAATAGACTCTAGATCATCTTCATTTTCCTCTTCTTCTATGATATCTCTAGGGTCACACTCTTCTAGTAAGGGCTGACACATGAACATGGAGATATCATAACCCTCCTCATAACAATGAGGTTTCCATTGTTCTTCATTGACAACAATGTCCATGGTGGCTAAGATTTTTGTCCAACCATGAGGCTCAAACTCCTCATCTAGAAATATCATTGCTGTGTAGGCTAGTTCTCTAACTGGTCTATCCCCTGGGGGGAGGTTTTTTATCTGCTTTCTATATATTTTGGCCATTCTCTCTTGAGTATTTGACCTACATACTTGCCTTGTTTGCTCTCTGCAAATCTTGCCTTTCTATGTATCTTGGCCATCCTCTCTTGAGCACTTGGCTTACAGACTTGCCTTGCTTGCTAAATGAAGATGAGTCCACCTAGGATCTCTATTCTTCAATCTTAGGTAGAGAGATAGATGGAACTATCACATCTACCATACTCGAATACTGTGGATACAAGATATGATTCCATCTATAATGCTAGTAACTCTAAAGTCTATGTTTCAACTTCCAAATTTGGGAACTTCTCACATGACTTTCTTATTACTAGTTTCTTACTATGGAATTCTAATAAAACTTGATTTTCCCTTCCATTCCACAAATATGAAGTATATACTTCTTCTGAAATAAACTCTTTTGTTCTATACACATAGAAATGTGCACTAGAACTCATACTATGTATGAGTGATATTTCTTTTTATAAGCATCCTAAACTCATAGGTGTTCTTAGAGTCCTCTTCTAAGGTTTCAAAATACCTTGCAACCTCTTACTTATAAGTTTCTAACTCATGAGACCTTTGTAAAACTAGCCCTTGTCTCAATTTTTCCTTTGTGAAAAAGGGCAAATTTCTTTACTGAACTTGAAGGGTTTTTTTTCATATCCTTATCTCACTCTAGATGTATAACTTTAAATCTTTTAAATCTTGACTTTATTCCTTTTGATCAAAATGCCACTTGCATTCTTCTAGATCATGGAATCTTGGACTATTCTTAATTCTAGGTTCTAATTAGATACCGTGGATCTCTTAGCTATTAAACTACTAAGTTCCTTATTCTAGTGACCTTCGTAGCACTTGTTATTGTCTTAAAATGTCCCTTGGTCTTATACTGATATCCACATGCTTATACTTTTCTTTCATCATAATGCTACTAATCATTGATCTTGATCATTAAATATTATATATCTTTGGGTGCTCTAGAGTTCTTTATAAGATCTTCTTGACTCATAGAATCCTAAGACCTTGGAAATCTCACCTAAAATTGTTTGTCTATAGGTATCTTAAGGTCCTCTATGAGATCTATTGATTCACATAATCATAAGATCTTAGGAATCATACCTCGTGAATTTCTTATTCCTTAATTTTGGCATTAATTTGCCCTTGTTTTTGCCATTACCCCAATCATAAGAGCATTATCCCTTGTTTTAGCCTTGTTCTTATAATGTCTTGAAAGAACAACTATGAGCACTATCGCTCCTTCTTTCACATCAAAAATCATTTTAGCAACTTTATCTATGGTACTTTTATATCTTACCTCATCCTTACTTGAAATGTTCTAGAGCCTTTCCAAGGTTCTCACTTGCAAGCCTTGATGGATAAATTAACCTTTTCAACTCATTTCAATTTTGTCTTTTGAACTTAGACAATCCAAATTTACACCTTGTAATCTAACTTTAGAGTTTTTCTTTAATTAGTTTCTTGTGTGTCAAACAACTAGACGCACACTTGCTCTCTTATTCTTGTACTCTAAAAACTAGAAAAGTACAGAATCTTAGAGTTAGTATGCTAATGAACTCTTATGAAAATAACTATTTCTTTGCCATCAATCATACTAAGATGATCTAAAATCATTCTTTTGTCTCTCTTAGACATGGCTTCTAGCATCTATTTACTTCAACTAAAAGTTCTCTTGGAGGAAATCTGGTTACTCTGAGGACTCCATCCTCCAACCATTCCCAATCTAAATGAAAAAGATCATCTATATTTGTCATTTACTTTCTAAAGAAAGCTTGGCCTACTCATGGTACCTCACCCATTTACTTTATGCTCACCTTAACTCATCTTGGTAATAGATAAAATGGTCTTCTATAGACAGAAAATGCATCATTCACTTCATCTTTCTAGAAATCATATCATCTATGTATGTATGCATCCACTCATGCATCTATAAGCTTTCAATTATGTTGCACACATGAGACTTCCTCTCTCTTACAACACAAAATATCTCTAGTTCTTGCGTGGCATATAATGCCATGTGGCTACAAAATGTTTTATAGTATTTCCCCAAGAAAATGAAGCTTGAAAAAACTTTTCCAATATGTGTTGTTGGACACTACATGCCCTCATAACAATGCCTTTTACTTGCTCCAATGCGCGCAAAAGATGTTAAAACACACAAAGAACAACCTATGCGTGCTTTTATTAATCAACATAAGTTAGTGTAACTTCATGTGTATAGATGAATTCATATCAAAACTAACTTTGATGCAACTTCCAATGTTAGTTTCATAAGATTGGAAGAGAAAATAATGCAAAATTATAAATGTTGATGCAAACAACATCCAAATTAAGGTACTTGAAAGCAAAAGTATGATGAAGTAATATAAGAAATAATGCATTCCTATCGCAAAATCTTCGAAATAAGATCAGGAACTCCTAATTATCATAACTAGACACTCAAGCCACTCAAAAGAGTTTCTCACCAGTCAATAGCCATCTAAGAGCTTATGTAGAGATAACTTGAAATGGTAAAAATAAGGCTTAGACCATGCAAACAAAATTGCTCGAAGTGTATAATCTATAGCAATTTGAATTTCTTGATTTGGATATTCCACGAGGAAGTTATGGCCAAAACACTAGAGATAGGTGGATGGGTAGCATCTCTCCTTGAAGAGATATGTAGAGAACTAAATGCTCTGTATAGGTTGTTTTTAATTATCCAATAATAGCTCTCGGTCAAGCATTGCAAAGAACGTAGAGTCTATTTTCTATATCAAGTGGAATCATCTAATTTGGATGAGAATTGTGTGAGTTATGGTCAAAAGAGTGTGGATAGGCACTCACCATGTTTCAGGATCCCATGAGCGATATCTAAATTTCTCTTCTTGACCTTATCCTAGAAAAATGCATTTCTTTGACTTATGGTCCAACGTTTGTCTAAGATTCTTGGGTATATGAACATATGCTTCACACCCAAAAACTCAAAGATGATCATAATATGATGGCTTCCCTATCCATGACAATTGTGCCACTTTCAGACCTTTGGCAGTACTAGGTGAAAGTTAATCACATGAAGTGAAATCAATATTGTTTTTGCACAAAAGCCTTGTGTTGCATGATGCAGCATAGAGACTACTCTATTCTGAATAGTTCTATTCATCCTTTCAAGTACACCATTTTATATTGGGATATAAGGAGCTGTAAACTCTCTACGAATTCCTCTACACTCATAGAAAAGGTTGAATTCATGTGAGGTGTACTCATCCCCATTATTTGAACATAAAGCTTTTAGCTTAGTTACTCTTTCAGTCTCAACTAAAGCAAGCCATTTTTTGAAAGTATGGAATACCTCATCCTTCGATTTGATAGGATATATCCAAACTTTTCTAGTAGCATCATCTATGAAAGTGAAAACTAAAGAGAGCCACCTAATGACCTTGTAGACATAGGACCACACACATCTGTATGAATGAGATCTAAAGGCTGAATTGAATGTCAATGTGCATTCTATGCACATTTCCGGTTTGCTTTCCATATTGACAATGCTCACAAAATGAAAAATCGGAGAAAGATGATAAAACAAGTAAGTAGCCAAAATGAGAAGGATTTTCCATTCCACTACAAGATATATGTCCCAAACAACCATGCCAAATACAAGCCATAGAAGTTCAGTAACACCTAACAAGTGGTCTTTCTAAGATATAGATAAAGGATAAAGTGAGCCAACTTTGCTTCCTTTTGCAATAACCATACTAGCCTTTGATATACGAAAGGACTAAGCATAGAAGACCACCTTGTAACCAAGGTCATCAAGTTGACCAAATAACATCAAACTACATGATAACTGAGGTACATGGCATACATTATGCATAGTAAATTTTGAACCATCAATGAACTGCACAACCACATCTCCAATCCCCACAACATCACACTAGTAAGAGTCACCAAGTCTAACGATACCAAGAGACTATGCTTCATAATTAGAGAACCATTCTCTATGTGGTGTAACATGGAAAGAAGCACTAGAATCTAGCAGCCATGTGTGGGAAAGAGAATGAGCCGTAAGAGCCTTATTTGGCACAATACTATCAAGTGTCAACACATTAGCATCATCAAAAATAGCATTAATTTCTTCAGTCTTCATAGTCAAAGTAGATGGTGTAGGTAAGTGTTTAACATGCCCATCAACATTTTTCCCTTTCCCTTTAGCATTATTTAATGCATAACAATCTTTCTTCATGTTTCCTTTCTTATGACAATAATTGCATTCGATATCCCTCTTCCTTGATTAACTTCTACTCTTATTCTGTTGACCATTCTTTTCCTTGTTCTTGCTCCTACCACATTGTTGATTCTTTCCTTGGTAAGAATCACAAACATTATATGCATCTCCACTCTAAGTGCCAACCATAGATTTTCTATGAATCTCCTCACTCAAGAGTGCTCCACATATGTCATCATAGACCAGTTTACCATTAGGTGCAGTATTGAAATAGTTGTGCAAAACAGATAAGCAAAGGGATCACTTGAATATTTGGACAGATAGTGAAAGTGAAAAAACCTTTGGCATTAGACATCCCAAATACAGATAAAATAAAATTCTTTGATTTTCACTATCAGGAAATGAAGAGAGCAAAACAAGTAAGACCAAACACTATCAAACAAGCAGAGAGAGAGCATTGATAGTAGAGGCATCACATTGTAGATATGCATGTGAATATGGGAGATTACACATCAAACAACCTATGTTTGTTCCCATATTCAACTATTCACTTTGAGGATGTAGACCTCAAAGGGGAAGGACATTGTGAAATAATCCATAAAGTCAAGATAAGCCACCTGAGGTTGTGCAATGAGATATTTATAGTTAAGTTATTAAAAGTAAATGGTGGTGACATGCAAACAATAGAGCATGCAACGATGCATGAATCCATAGGTTTATATTCATCACCCCACTAGCTCTTGCCACACATCACGTTTGAAGACCATCCCTCATTTTTAGACTTTGAAATGGTGGTATCATTGACATATGGTTGGAGAAAATGAAAAACAAATCATTAAATGTACCACACAGTAGAGGAATCAAGGACATGAAGGGTGACATAGCTTCAGTGAAGCAAGATAGTTAGAAGCTCAATGAAGTATTGCAAATAGTCTCATTTTTACATACGTGTAAAATATCACATAATTTACTTCATCTAGGGAACATATTGTTGCATTTTGAAGTTGATCATGTTTATATCAGATTGTGTGACTTTGGTGGAGCAACACATTTACGAACAAAGAAACTATTTCCAGAGTTACAAAATCTTGAGATATCTACAAGGAATGAGTAGATTCACACGTATTAGTGGATCGCGTTAGAGTGCATATCCACTTGTCCCCCATCATTTGATAAAACTCAAGACACATATACCATTTCCATACTGATTTTGCAGCTTTTAGAATTTGTAGATGTAGTTAACTTGCACATTGACAAAAATGGGGTCATCTTGGTGCAAATAGAAATCCTAAGAGCTTTGCTAAGCTTTATAAACTAATCTCACAAGTCATACCATTCAAACATGGTCATGAGAACACATGCTTGTAAAACCTCTAAGAGTAAAATCTTGTATATTTACTTTGGTCATTTGTAATAGCTACAAGTGGCAAGGAATCTCTCATGATGATAGGAAAGTTAACTCCACGACTTTTGTTATTTGGAATCCGTTTAGCATCATTCCTAAATCTAGGATCACTTTTAGGTGGAGAATCAATCACATTCAAAGTTCAAAATTATGTATAAAAACATCCTCTTGAAGTTGTAGGATATCTCAAGATATTCTAAGAGCTTTGGATAGAGCGTTTGAGCTTGTATTGTACTTACTCCAAAGGAGATTAGTCCTCCATATCTACCATGTATCATATGTTCAATATCATACACAATTTGATCCATTACTTTGAGTAAGTCATTCTACTTGTGTTGTTGTAGTATACTCATATACACAGTCAACTTCTATGATCAGTTTCTCTACCCTTAGTATCCAACTTCTATAATTTTAGTTGAGCTATTTAGAGAAGGCTGCCAAGTACCTAAATATCAAGTTTTATCATCATTGGTTTGGTAGATCTCAAGATATGAATGATTGAAGCTCACTATGTCTACACATCATCTTGCTCTTGAAAAGTCGAGATGATCCCTCATAGATGTTAGATTTACTTCTGTTTGTATGGTGCACCTAAATCCATCACATAAATTGATTTATTTAGATATACACTTCAATTAGATGTGTGAAAAAGCTCTCTGGTCAATTCATACCAAGTTGTGAGCTTTGAGCATATTTTTATGACCTTCTCTTCCCAAAATAGAAGGTTTCATCAATCCTTGCGAAGTGGAAGTTATCTCTTTTGATGAAAACATTTGAGAATGGTGTTCCAAAGGACTTGATGGTTCTATGTGTATATTTAGGACGCTTAAGAAGTATATAAAGCATCCATGGAGTTGCATTGGCTGGTTGAGAGCACATTTTTTGCAAGCACTACTCATCTCTGCATACTTCCCATCACCTCTTCACATTGGTATTAGAGCAACTAAACATCATGGGTGATGGAGTCCCCTCATCCATTGACAAAATAGATCGACAAAAGTATTCAGCATGGTCACTCAAATTGGAAGCTTATCTTAAAGGAAGGAATCTCTATGGTTACATATGTGGAGATGAGATGATGCCAATCTTTAGAAGCAAGGTTCAACAAACACAAGAGGAATAAGAAATATTGAATGCATCGTGATCAAAGGATGCCTTAACAAGTTCATATATTCTTAGCTCTATCTCTAACTTTCTTCTTCCACATATTGGTAATTGAAAAACTTCACAAGAAACATGGAATTCTCTTGAAGCATTCTTCTCATCAATCACCAAGGCTAAGAAGAATCAGTTATGGATGGAGTTCACAACACTTAAAAAGATGCCCAAGAAGAGTGTGAACAATCTTGGCACCAAAATGAAGGACCTTACAGACCAAATTGGAAGCATTGGAGACATCATTGATGAAGAAAAAATAGTGAGGCAAGTAATCAATGGTAGCAAGGCTGATGAAAAATGGGAAGCCTTCACTACAGCTATGGAACTCTACATGGACATGCAAGTTCTTGATTTCAACACACTCATGGGACCATTGTTCACACATGAGTCAAAGCTTATGAAAAATGGAAAAAAGTCAAAAGGTAATCAATCCTTTGCTCTCTATATAAATAAGAAAGAAAGCAAGGATAATAAAGACAAGGGCAAGATGTTTAAGAAAGATTGAATGCATAGTGATCAAAGGATGCCTTAGCAAGTTCATACATTCTTAACTCTATCTCTAATTTTCTTCTTCCACATATTAGTAATTACAAAAATTCACAAGAAACATGGAACGCTCTTGAAGCATTCTTCTCATCAATTGCCAAGGTTGAGAAGAATGAGTTATGGATGGAGTTCACAACACTTAAAAAGATGCCCAAGAAGAGTGTGACCGATTTTGTCACCGAATTGGAGGACCGTATAGACCAAATTGGAAGCATTGGAGATGTCATTGATGAATAAAAACTATTAAGGCAAGTAATCAATGGTAGCAAGGCTAATGAAAAATGGGAAGCCTTCACCACAGCTATGGAACTCTACATGGACATGCAAGTTCCTGATTTCAACACACTCATGGGACAATTGTTCACACATGAGGCAAAGCTTATGAATAATGGAGAAACATCAAAAGGTAATCAATCCTTTGCTCTCTATATAAATAAGAATGAAATCAAGGATAAAAAAGTCAAGGGCAAGAGGTTTGATGACGAAGGTAGTACATCTCAAGAAAACTTTGCAGGTAGAGGTAGAGGCTCAAGAGGAAGAGACAAAGGAGCTAGACAAGGTAGGGGGAGATCTCGAGGCTCATGTCCATGTGCCATATGTGATCTAACCAATCATAGTACTGAGAATTGTTTCAGGAACCCAAAGAATCAAAGAGGAAGAGGATATAATAGAGAAGGCTATGGAAACTCAAGAGGTGGATTCAACAATTCTTAGGGATACAATAACAATTCATTAAAAAACAATAACTACCAAGGTGGATACAAAGGAAGGAGAGACTACAACAACTATGCAAATGATCATACTTAAGAAGACTCAATTCTTCTCATGAACATGACTATGAAGGAAGGTAAACCAGATGAGCATGTGTTTTATATAGAATCAAGATGCTCAAATCATGTGGTAGGAAATGTATCTCTACTCTCAGATTTGGAAGATCCAAGGAATAGACATGAAGTCCAAATAGGAGACATCACAAGGCATCCAGTTGAAGTTAGGTAATGTGAAGACTTGAGATGGTAACATGAACTTGCTAAACAGAGTATTGTGCTTGCCAACTATTACCGAAACCTCATAAGTGTAGGTAAAATTTTTGAGGAGGGTTTGTAGGTTAGATTCACTAAGCATGGAGCATTTGTTGAAAACCCACATCAAGGATGCAAAAAGATAGCAAGAGGAAAGAAATTAGGTAGATTGTTCACCTTTGAGCTCTAAGACACCAAGAATATTGCATTATTCAATTATGGAACTCAAAATCTATCAATTTTGGATATTTTGCACAAGAGATTAGCTCACATAGGTGAAGGAGCTCTCAAACAAATCACTAGGGATGAGAATATACTTGGTCTACCAAATATATCCAAACAACATATGATTTATAAATGTAGTGCTTGTCAATTTGGTAAGTTACATAGGCAACCCTTCACCAAGAAAGGTTACATACATGCAGACCTATTGGAGTTGGTCCACATAGATGTATGGGGACCAAGAAAGGAGCCTTCAATTTCCGAATCCACATATTATGTGTCATTCATTGATGATTGTAGCAGATGGACCATATTCTCTTTCATGAAGCATAAAGACGAAGTATTTTCATGTTTCAAAAAGTAGAATAAAAAAGGTAAAACTATAAAGAGACTAACATCAGATGGAGGGGGAGAATAATTCTCCCATGAAATTGATTCTTATCCGCAAAGAGAGGGATGAGAAGAAAAATTACTACCAGATATACTCTTGATAAAAATGGAGTGGCAGAGAGAAGGAATAGAACAATAGTGGAGGCTGCAAGATCAGTAACATACAACATATGAGGCATGGAATGGAAGGAGACCTAGTTTTGATCATTGTAGAATCTTTGGACGCATAGCATATGCACACATAACTTCATAGATTAGAGGCAAGTTGGATTCAAAGCCGGAGAAATGCATCTTCATTGGCTATGACCTTAATCAAAAAGGTTATATGTCATGCAATCCAATCAACAAAGGCTTCATTGTTAGTAGAGATATTGTGTTTGATGAAAACAATTCATGGTTTGAAGATCATTGTAATAAGATCAAATTACCTTATGACCTAGATGAGGAATTTCCAACCTTACAAAAGAGAAATGAAAAGACAATTGAAGCATCAAGTGATTCTGATAATGATCAGAAGACTCCAAGAATAGAAATCAACTCTTGGAACTCTAAAGGTGAAGCCAAACAAGAATTGAAAGATGTGGCAAAATCCTCTCAACAAACCATTAGAAGGTCAATTACAGAAAAAAGAAATCTAAAAGGGTATGGATATGATACTTCATTAGTTACTAAACATTCGTTATATCTAGCACATGACTCAAATTTTGAAGAACCCTCATCATATGAATAAGCAAAGGAGAAGCATGAATGGATGAGTGCTATGGAAGAAGAGATAGATGCTTTGTAGGAAAATCAAACTTTGGAATCGATACACAAGACCATCTATGAAAGTGTCACTCTAGTACAATGGTGAGTACCAACGTGAGGAGTTCCACCTTGTAATTGTCAATCTACAGAGAGGGTAGGCCGATATGAAGATTGAGAGCAAGTAAAGTGTGCAAAGGTGATGAGGAGAAGCACAAATGCATACACACACATACACACACGATGAAAGTGGCGATGGAGATCAATGGACAGCAAGAAAGGAACTCATATTCATCACAAACTAGTTACAATAGTTCTACTAGCTTAAAAGTTACAAGTGTCAAAGGTCTTCAAAATGAGCTCTCTAGCCCTATTTATACTTTTTGCCTAGTTTTGACCGGTTTCACATCTAGTGATCGGCATAGTTAAAAAAATAGGTTCTACATCTAATTTGAGGTACCTAATGGCTTCCAAAAATTATGAAAATTGGTATGAGCTACCTACTTAGACTCCTCAAGCTCGAGGACAGCTCGGCTTGCAAAAAATGGAGTCATACATGCGGTAATCGGATGTATGTACATATATTAAATTGTTGTAGTGATAAAAATCAATTTTTGTGTTATGAAATGATTGTTTCTCATAAGAAGGTAAGCATTGATGCTTGAATATCACTTATTAGCGCCTCCCTTGCCCTATGTGCTTCCTCTACATCTGTGATGGGATAATGTACTTGTTCGTGTGTCATGAACACTCACCTCCTCCTTGTTTCTATTGTCCTTGACAAAACTTGATCCTGTGTGGGTAATCTAGTTATTGAGAAGGTCTGTCGCAAGGGTGTGTTCTGTTATTCCAATGCCTCTGATAAGATCTTTTTCTAACTTCTCCCACTCAATGGGTTGGGGTTCATCAGGAGGCGGCATGTGATAATGCTGAGAGTACATTACTCATTTGCATGTGAAAAAATGGAGTAGGTGACTTGCTCTACTAAGAAATACTTCTGAGTGGTACTCCCAGAATCCCGTAGTGAACATATCTGCAAACATCTACTTGTAGTAGGCAGGCATATATTTCAATCGACAGTGCCACTCATAACATACCTTGATCGATGGTGTCCTGCTCATATTGTACACTAAATCCAAGTTTCCATGTTTGAATCTAGGGGCGTTCACCGTTGGAGCCTTGACATGCCTGAATGTCTTGAGTATCTTGCAAAATTACTTGCAAAGGTTAGCTAACCTAGTTAATTAGATATGACCAAAAGCATTTTACTCAATTGCTAGCAGAGAAGGAGAAGTGTTCATTTCTTTGAGTAGGTGTGGTGACCAAAATAGCAAGTTTTGGTTCATAGTTGAAACTCCTACTCATCTGTTTTGATCCAATGACTTGACGAACATACTCTGTGAGCTTACACATCCACAAGTGAGTATCTTCATGCATCCATGAGGAATCAGAAGGACTTACAGAATCCACATAGATTGAATTTCTTGCACGTTATGGATAGGATTCCACTGTAGGGGTGGTACATCTTTGAAGGTATAATCCTTCAAATTGACCTTGGTTGCGGCCCTTAAGTGCTACAAGTACAATGATTTGGTTCCCCAATCTTTTACTATTTGCAGTTGCCATAGGGAGGTTCTTCCTAGGATCATTTCATAGATGTTATTTTTTCCAAGTCACATATAGCGAAGGTGTGTTCAAACCCTACATCACAAGTGGTTAGAGTTATCCCTTCTAGATATCCTTGAGGCCTTTCAATATGGTTGTTAGCCATTTGAAGTTTCATTATGGTTGGTCTTAATGCGGGTTTGCCCCATTGATTCCACAAAAAGGTGGTCACAATTGCAACACCAACACCTAAATCTAAGATAGCCTTGGTTGTGTAACCTTCATAGGTGAATGGAAGATAAGTATTACCTTCTTCACCCTCATTCATGTCTGCTATTTTGTCTAGAGGTATCTCTGGTAGTTTTTTCTTAAAGCCTACTTTTGACATATTGGAACCAAGTTCTCAAACCTGATTGGCACATGTTTCCACAGATTAAGTTCTATTTTGAGCAGCTCTTCTAAGGTGAGATGACACTCCACCATAGTGTTCTTCATGACTTAAGTGTTTCTTGGAAACACTCATTCTTCATTTCTTATCAATAGTATGGGAGCTCTGATGTGAAGAGATTCACATTCCCATGGGTCTGTGATTTATGGAAACTCTTGTAAAGAATTAGATTCAAAATCTAATAATTTATCATGTTTTTGCTATGCTTGATCTCCTTAAATAGATGGAATGTCTTGAGGAAATTGATCATGAAGATTATCAATTTCAGGAATAGGAAGAGGATTACTCTCTCCTTGGCCCATTTCTCTTCTTTTATTCCTCACAAGAACTCTTGAGAGTATTGTTAAATTGAAAGTGGTGTTCTAGTATCCATGGAAACAAGAACATAAACTTTTGTTGGTGGTGAGCATTCTCTTTCAACAACTAGTTGAGTGTGTGGAGGTAAAGAAACTTGCCTTTTGTTTACCAATTTCTCTAATCTTTCTAGTAAGCCTTGGAAATGCAAACCAAGTTTGATAGAATTTGTGATTGAACAATTGATTGTTCTCAATTATACCCTGTGCTAATTATACGAGCTTCATGTAAAGTTTTGTCCATTCAATCTCTAAATATTCTTTAGGGTAACTCTTGTCTAGGTTTATAGTTGTTGGGCCTTCTTGAAGTCCATCTTGGTAGGCTTGGACATCATGTCCAAGCCTTTTGTGGTTGGATCTGCGAGAACAAACCCTGGTTGTAGTCTATGCACAATGAGTGGTGGGGTGAGATGAAGTATAGTGGATGGATTTTTGACATGCAAGGGGTTTTTCAGATGCAATGTCTGCAATTTTTATTTTTGCATCTCTTAGGCTTTCTTCTAGTTCAAATAACTTTCTAGTTCACTTATGAGAGGCCTTCTCCCCGGTATCCTTCAATGTTCTTGTTTTCCTCTTACTAGGCTCTCTTGATTCATTTGACTCTAATTGTTCAACTTGTTTAGGCTATTATAATGCTTGTGCTCAAGTGATTGCCTATATAGGAGCCATGTTAACACTCCTTGAACTTGAATCCACCACTAAGCCTACCACATTAATTGGTCTAACCTTTGGCTCACTAGAGGGGTTCCTTGGACAATCTCTTGGGAGATGTTCTTACCACACTCAAGACAAAAGCCTTGTATTTTTAATGGTGTGTTCTTGTCCTAGGGCTGGTGGGTGGGGACATTCACAAATGAAATGGTTGCCCTCACATCTAAAACATGGTCCTCTAGGGGCTTGTGGTCTCATTTGTTTCAATTGGGGCTTGGGGTTCGGATTTTTTCTGGCCTATAATATGGTTGTTGGTATTGGTTTTCATATCTACCTTATTGGGAAGGTTGTTGCTAAGTTTTCATGATAGCCTACCTATTGTACAGACAATCTTGAGCCATATGGTTCGTGTATTTTTTTTTAATAGTGCAATATGGACTATTGGGGTTTCCTTCGTTAAAAAAAAAGAGAAGGAAGGTTGTATATATTTCACAAAAAGGATTTTCTTCAATTACCAAGTAAACAAAAAAATGAAAAATGTAAGCATTTATTTTAGCAAGTAGTGGAGGCCAAAAGAGAATTAATCAAAAGAGAATCAATCCAAAAAACTCAATCGAACGAGAAGAGTGGTTGCTCAAAGTAGTGGAGGAGGAGAAGAGCTTAGGAAGTCATCATGAGAACTCATGGTCACTTGGCTACAAAAGAGGCAAGAGAGGAAACTCAATTAGAGAGGAAGAAGGCACTGAAGTCCCCTTGTGGGTAGTTCATTTGGTTTTAGTCATTTTATTTTCTACAGTCTCATGTACTATGTCCTACCACTCACCATTTCTAAGTAGTCTGATTGCAAGATTCATATCTCTCAATGTATGTATCCATTTCTAGAGTTTAAATATTTGTTGGAATGTTTATTGTATTTACTTCCTTTTTTAAAATAGATTTATCAAAGTAATCATGCTTTTTGATTTATTAAGTTTTTAGTGAAGACCAGTTTTCAACCCAATTGAGTGGACAGCTAGCCTATTTTGAGGCAAAGAGTCTCCAAACCAAAAATAGTCCAAATTGAGTGCTTGTTAGCTCATTTGAAAGATATTTGTGTCTTATTTGAGTGACCAAAGCCACAAGTTCATTGTATTCTTCAATTGATACTAGTTTTTATTCCAAGTTTCAGCTATAGGTGAAAGTCTTGATCTTAAGAAGATCTTCTACACTTTTCGTTGCACATAGGAGAGGAGTTCTCCAATTGTTGGTATCAGAGCTCAATAATAGATCAGTGGAGCTCAAGGAGGCAAATCAGTGGAATTGAGGTGAAGCAAAGGAGAAACTACAAAACAATGGGGAGCTTCGTAAAGTCAAGATAGAGCACCACAACATAATGAGGTAAACTTCAAACTTGGAAGTCGTCAATGGCTGATTTAGGATAGCAAGTTCAGAAGTTAGATAAAGATAATTTTTTAGTCTTGGAGGTATAGAATGACAAATTACCTTAAAGGTAAAGGTTTATGGATTCTAGTTACTTGAGATGATCCACAACCAGTGGACCTTCAAGATCCCAACATTACTCCAAAAAAAAGGAGAGAATGTGTAGATTGGGAAGAGGTTCCTCATTTCACAAGTTATTTCTAACACTATGATTGGTCATGTGCAAATCCTAGAGATAGCCAAGGAAGTTTTGGAAGCATTGGAGGAGGTGTATCCTACCTCAACAAGGTCTCGAAATATGCAACTTAAGAATGAGCTCAACAACATGAAGAAAAGTTCAAACCAAAGCATTAGTGAGTATATGTTGAAGATCAAGGAAGTTCAAGATCAGCTAGCATTAGTTGGATGTAAAATAGAAGAGGAAGACATCACCCAAGTAGCCCTCAATGGCTTGAGGTGTGAAGAGAAGTGGAAGCCCCTCATCACAAACATTCTTTATAGAGATCCTCTACCAACATTTGATGATATTATACCAAATCGCGTGGCTCAAGAGGCAGTTCAACAAGGAGAAGGCAACAAAGGTAAAGACAACCATAGCCAAATGTTATATACACATCAAGGTAGAGGAAGGAACTCAAGAGGAGGCTTGAGAGGAAGAGGAAGAAGCTACAAGAACATAAATTCTAGCCAACACAACTCGAAGGACAACACAAACAACTCAAATGACAACACACATGGAAGAGGTCGAGAAAGAAATAGAGGAAGAGCTTGAGGTTCATACAATGTTCATAAAGGTATAACATGTTATCATTGTGGTAATTTAGGAAATTATGCAAATGATTTTTAGCAAAATAATGGAAGGTAGAATGAAGGAAGCCAAAGGAGCCAAAATAACTATGCGAGTACATCAAGTGAAGGAGACAAGAAAACCATGCTTGCCATGAAGCATAAGTACAACAGCCCAAGAAGTGATCATCAAAAATGGTTTATAGATTCAAGTTGCAGCAATCATATGATGTGCCAAAGAGATTCATTCACAAATCTACAAGCTCCAAGTGGAAAATAATGTGTAGAGACTAGTGATGTGACTCAACACACAATTGATCATGTTGGAGAAATCAAGCTTGGAGACAAGAAGGTATTGACTGTTTTTCTTCATGTTCCTACTACTGCAAATAATTTTATTTTAGTAGGACAAATGATAGAGAAAGGATATCATGTTATCTTCAATGAAAAAGGTTGTTCTATAAAGAATCCAAAAGAAGGATTCAAGGTTTTTGCTCAAGGAAGGAAAGAAGGTAGGACACTTACTTTGGATATTCAACAACCACATGGAAAGGTTATGTATATTCAATTTGGAAACAAGAAAATTGCTAAAATTGATTTGTGGCACAAAAGTTTTGGACATATCAACATTCCCAAGCTCAAGGACATGAGAAACCATGAAGTGGTAAGAGGTCTTCCAATATTCAATGATGTTGGACTACATGAGTTTTGTGAAGCATGCCAACTAGGAAAGAAAACTCAACAACCATTGAAGAAGAGCAACTATGTAGCAAGGAATGTCCAGGACTTGATACACACGGATGTATGGGGACCATCACAACAACCATCGATTGCTAGTAATAGATATTTTTCCACTTTTATTGATCATCATTCAAAGAAAGTATGGATGTTCTACATAAAACAAAAATCATGTGTTCTCTATATTCAAAAGATTTAAAGCACAAGTAGTAAAGGAAATAAGATAGTACATAAAGACTTTGAGGTCAGATGGAGGAGGAGAATATTTCTCCAAAGATATTTTAGATTTTCTTTATGAAAAGGCATATAATGACAATTTACATGTGGGTACATGCCTCAGCAAAATGGAATTGTTGAAAGGAAAAATAGACATATCACAGAAGTTTCAAGATGCATGCTCAATGAGATGAAGGTGCCACTAAACTATTGGGCTAAAGTAGCTAGAATAGTTGTATATTGATGAACAAGTGCACAACAGCCGGAGTGCATAATTTAACTCCTAAGGAGGTTTATTCTCGTAAGAAACCTGATCTTGCACATCTTGAAGTTTTTGGATGTATGTTTTATGTTCACATTCCTCAAGAACTAAGGACAAAGATGGAGCCGAAGTAAAAAAAAATGTTTTTTCATTGGATATTTATCGGAGCAAAAAGGATATTGGTGCTAAAATCTGGTGATAAAAGAGCTATGAGTCTCAAATGATGTGGTATTTGATGAGCTAAGACCATGGTTTAGAGACAAAGAGAAAGAGAAGATTCTTGAAGAATATTATGAAAATGATGGAGAACTATCCAAGAAGAATTTCAACAAACAAGCACTCAAATGTCAGGTCGACAAGCGTCTACATCACATGGAGAAAGCTCCACATGGAAATGAGACTAAGGAGTTATTCCTCATCACCAACATCAGGTTATGAAAAATTTGAAGCTGAAAATGCTGCTCAAAATAGTGATTTAAATGCAAGTGAAGAAGAGTATGAAGAGGTGATTACACCAAAGGTAAAGTTGAACCAGTTGAAGAAGCAATGTTTAAAAGGAAATGAAAGGAGTTCTTCAAGAACAAGGTATCCAATTCAAAGGCTGAGCTATGATAGTTTTATTGCAAAGCATTTTGCATATATGACACATGTGGTAAAAAATAAAGAACCAGATGCATATGAAGAAGCATGTACACAAAAAGAATGTCAGCAAGCTATGCAAGAAGAGATAAAAGCTTTCAAGAATAATCACATATGGGAGCTCGTTCCAAAGGCTGAAGGTGTGAAGATTGTTCCAAAAAATGGGTGTTTAAAATAAAGAGAAATGCTAATGGTTCTCTAGCTAGGAATAAAGCTAGACTAGCAAAAGGATTCAAGCAGACTCACGACATTGACTATGAAGAGACTTTCAACTCGATTGAAAAGATGGGAACAATTAGTGTTAGTGTAACTTAATCCAAGCCTAAATGCTTGATCATTTATCCTATGGCTCATATGTATATTCATGTTTTAGCACATGAACAACCTCTTGTAAATGTTTGATTTTTACTCATTGTAAAAGTGCATAGAAGGAATCACTTCTAATCGCAAGTTGTTAGGAAGAATCTTTCCACGAATAAGTTGGTGAGTTAGCTAAAGATTGAGATCCTAAAATCCATTGACACTTTTTGGTAGAATTTTGAATTCAATTTCAAAAGGACCTCCAACTTCACCTATCAAAATAGGACTTCAAAAGTCATGTATAGCAGCCCAAGATTATAGAGATTTGAGAGGTTTTCAAGTGGCATAGTGAGATCACATCATAACTCTAATATTTCCCTCTTATTGTGCAATCATTCATTGCCAATGACATTGTAATCTATGTGCATTAATATATACATGTTGATCATATCTCACTCTCTCTTCTCTATCATGTACCACTCAGAACAGTGAACTTCTCAGACTTGGTTCTCAGTGCATACTTGATCATTTGATGTTATCTAAGTTGATATAGATTCAGCATACATTCTTTGTTTCTTGCTATAAAGTTTCTTATCATTGCCTTAGCCAGTCTTGAGATATCTTCAAAACTCTGCTCACTAGTCTACATATTGTTGAAACCAAAAGATGTCATGATATACCTTTAAATTGCTAAGCATCATTCTCTCATTATATTCTATCACTTTAAGTAAAATTACTTGCAAACGTTAGCTAACCTAGTTAATTCCCAAAAGCATTTTACTCAATTGCTAGCAGAGAAGGAGAAGTGTTCATTTCTTTGAGCAGGTGTGGTGACCAAAATAGCAAGTTTTGGTTCATAGTTGAAACTCCTACTCATCTGTTTTAATCCAATGATTTGAGGATCATACTCAAAAGTACTTGAGTGTTTATTTGTGCTCCTTGGAAGGCTCAACAAGTCTACTTTGCACTCCTCAACTCAATTTTGGTTGGTGTGAAGCAGGAGTTTGCAATACCATCTCATTGCTAAAAAAGTGTCCACCATCTCCTCCAATAGTGGTATCAGAGCAACATCAAGGTAAAATAGGAGATGGATTTCCATGATTTATTGACAAATTGGATAGGGGCAATTATCTAGAATGGTCCCTAAGGAGTAAGGCTTACCTCCAAGGAACAAGCTTGTATGGATACATCTTGGAGAAGAAATGCCAATATTCAGAAGCAAACATCAACCTACAAGAGAGGAGCAAGAAAGACTGGCTACATGGTATGAAAAGGATGCTCTAACCAGGTCTTATATACTTAACTCAATATCTAATTTCTTAATACCTTACATTCGGAATTGCAAGACCTCCCAAGAGACTTGGGAAGTAATCTCTTCATACTTCTCATCAAATACAAGGGCTAGGAAGAACCAGCTTTGGATGGAGTGCACGACCTTGAAGAAGCAACCAAAGAAAATTGTAGCTGACTATGTGACCAAGATGAAGCATGTATCTAATCAACTTGGGAGTATAGGAGAAGAAATGGAAGAGGAGTAGATAGTAAGGTAGATCATAAATGGCATTAATGCATATGATAAATGGGAGTCTTTTACCATAGCAATGGACCTATATATGGACATGCAGATACCTGACCTCAACACATTGATGGGGCAACTCTTCACACATGAGACAAAGCTCAACAAGAATGGAGATAATTCTAGAGTTAATCAATCTTCTACCCTTTACACAGATAAAAATAAGAGTAAAGATAAAGGCAAGGGTAAAAAGAATGAAGAAGATGCAAGTACCTTGGCATTCCAAATGTGTCCAAGCAACACATGATTTACAAATGTGGAACATGCCAATTTGGTAAATCACACACGCAACCATTCAACAAAATAGGATACATGTATGAAGACTACTTGGAGCTTGTGCACATAGATGTGTGGGGTCCTAGCAGAGAGAAATCAATCTCAGGATCAAGGTACTATGTTTCATTCATAGATGACTATAGTAGATGGACAATACTTGACTTTATGAAGCCTAAAGATGAAGTCTTCACTGTTCGAAGAAGTATTTGGCATTGGTTGAGAATCAAATAGGTAGAATCTTGAAGAGGCTCAAATCTGATGGAGGTGGTGAGTATTTCTCACATGAAATTGATTCATTCTTATAGGACAGAGGCATAAAGAGAGAGGTTACAACAAGGTACACTCCTGAACAGAATGTAGTAGTAGAGAGAAGAAAAAGGCTAATAGTAGAGGCTGTAAGATAAATGTTGAATGAAAAGAAACTTCTAAATTACTTATGGGTAGAGCTTGTTTCCAAAGCCACATACCTAATTAATAGGCTTCCATCCAAGTCCCTGGATGGAATGACACCTTATGAGGCACGGAATGGCAAGAGAACTTCCCTAGACCATTGTAAAATCTTTCTATGCATTGATTATGCACATATACCCTCACAGATTAGACGAAGGCTTGATGGAAAAGCTGAAAGATGTATATTCATTGGCTATTATCAAAATCAGAAAGGATATAGGTTGTATAATCCCACTAACAAAGGATTTATAGTTAGTAGGGATGTGGTGTTTGATGAAAATAACTCCTAGTTTGAAGATGATTGTAGGAAAGTATGTTGGTGCAGATCAATCACCAATTGAATGTTTGAAGACTAAAGAATGAAGGATGAGATCAATTCTTGAAGCTTTGAAGGAAGATACATTCAGAGTATGTGAGGAATGTACACATATGTACATAGTTCACTTAGATCTTTGATTAGTCATAGACTTGTACAAATTTATCTATAAATACCCTGAAAATGTCGAGGCGTGATATGAGAGCATATGTGACAATAGATAGAAGTCAAGAATGAGGAAGATAGATGTCATGAGACATGTGAAAAGTTAGTTGAGTTTCCTCTCATCACTCAACTGTAACTTTCTGAGTAAATGAAGAAATATTGCGCCCGATCTTTTCGTGTCTGCTCCGTCTGTGTCTGATCAATTGTGAAATCCTTTTGAGGATATCTAAGTTGGTAGTTAATGAGCCTGTGACCTAGTTTCAGAGTCTAATTGCAAACAGGCTAGGAGAATTGTTAGTAGGAACATTCATATGTGTTGAGTGTTCACAGTTCTCTGAAACAGGCGCAAATTTTGATCTTAATCTTTTGGTCAGTTCTCACTCCATAGTTTAAAGTTTTGTGCAAGCTAGCACTTAATCTTTAAGTTGGAAGGTAATCTACTCGTGGCTAGAAGCATTTGCTTAAACGGGTTTTGTACTGAGAGAATTGAAGTTAAGAAGTTAGGGGTGTCTAAATCGACTTCTCAGAAGTGCAGATTCAGACATAGGTACATTTTGAAGTTGATTTCTCAAGTTATACTAAACTTTTTGAAGAACTTTAACTTGGAGGAGGTGCGCAATCTCTAGGCGACACTTCATACAAAATTTCATAGAAAACTTTACATGTTTGATAGGTGAATGAGAAGAAATTGTGCAGCAGACTTTTTGTGTTTTATCTTCTTCACAGAATTTTTCAATTTTTGATACTTTGGAGATTGGACCTCTAATTTAGTGAAGGTTTTGACTTACTCTTGATATAGAGGTGTTCTAAATTCAAGAGTAGGTTGTTCTTTTGGAGATTAACACTCTCCATCAGTGGTATCAGAGCAGGAGACATCAAATCAAGGAAAGGAGGGTCCCGACTGCTGCAGATTCAAGAAATTCAACATTTGAAGAACTAAAAGGTGAAAGTTTGAAGGCAAAGCAAGAGGAGGAGACCATACGACATCAAGAAGGACAAAAGGAGTCTAATTCGAAGTAAAGGTACATACATTGTTCATAAAACTTGAAGATTTCAAAACACAGGTAGACACAAGATGGGAGATTCTCTACAGATAGAGAAATTGGATAGGGAAAACTATCCTGCATGGTCAATGAGGATGGAAGCTCATCTTATGAGCAAAGATTTAATTGCTTACATCACAGGAGAAGAAGAGAAGCCACAGTTCAGAGATCCTAGTGTTCCAACTAGGGAAGAGTTAGCAGATTTGAAAAATTGGATGAAGAAAGATGCTCAAGCTAGGAGCATTATTTATATGGCAGTCAATGATTACTTGTTACCTCATATTCGAGGTCTTGAAAGTGCAACTGATATTTGGAATGCTTTGGAGGAGCATTTCCAGAATACTACAAAGTCAAGGAAGGCATCCTTATGGGCAGAGTTTACAACCTTCAAGAAGAAGGCCTCTCAATCTATTTCAGACTATGTAACAAGGATGAAAGACATTGCAGATGCATTAGGAGCTGTTGATGAAGACATTGAGGAGGATAAATTGGTAAGGCAAATCCTTACAGGTTTGAGAGGTGATGACAAATGGAAGCCATTCATTTTATCTACAGAGTTATCACTTGACCATTTCACTCCTGATTTAAATCAATTACTAGGTCATATGCTAACATTTGAGCAGGATGTTAAAGGAGATGGTGACAAGAGTGCAGGTCATGCAATGTACTCAAAAGATAAGAAGAAGAATAGCAAAGGAAAGCAACAAGCAGGTGAAGATGAAGGAACAACTACTCAAGCCAATTTCCTAAGAGGAAGAGGAGGTGGCAAAGGTAGAGGAAGAGGCAGAAACAACAAGGATGGAGGCAAAGCTTGCTGGATTTGTGGTAAGACAAATCACTTAGCTAATGATTGTTGGCATAATACTAAGAGTAATAATGGATATAATCAAAATTATAATGCAAGAGGAAGAGGTGGCAGAAATCAAAGAGGTAATTTCAGAGGCAGAGGTGGTAGGAGTTACTTTGGAAGAAATGCAGGTAGAGGATTCCAAAGTCAACAATATAACAACACATACTACAATTATGCTTCAGATCAAAAGGAGGATTCAACATTGATAATGAATGCAACTTGTGAAAGGCAGAATGAAGATCAAAGAGTTTTTTACATTGACTCAGGGTGTAGCAATCACCTGAGTGGTAATATATCCTTGATGACTGATTTGGAGAATAATGTGTTTAATCATGTTGTTCAAACAGGTGACAACACAAAGCACAATGTGAAGTCAATTGGTTCAGTGAAAGCCAAGGATGGTAGCACTTTATTGAGTAAGGTCTTGTATGTTCCTACAATTCCTAAGAATTTGATAAGTGTAGGACAAATTGTTGAAAAGGGATATGAAGTAAGGTTCACTAATGATGGAGTATATGTGGAAGACCCTAGCCAAGGGTATAAACAGATTGTTTCAGGGAAAAAGGAAGGAAGATTATTTACATTGAAGATTCAAGGCAATATTGGTCATGCTATGTTCACATATGGAGGACATAAGATCTCTGAGTTAGATCTTTGGCACAAGAGGCTTGGACATTTCAATGAAAGAGGTATTAAAGATATGGTTAACAATGGTTCAGTGCTTGGATTGCCTAATGTTACAGGTCAACATATGACATACAAATGTGAGGCATGTCAATTAGGTAAGGCTCATAAGAATTCTTACTCCAAGCATGGTTTTATGTACTCAGAGAAGCTTGAATTGGTAAACACAGATGTGTGGGGACCATCAAAGGATTTCAGTATAAATGGATCAAGGTATTATGTGATTTATGTTGATGATGCTACTAGATGGATCACTATCTATGTGATCAAAGAGAAGTCAGAAGTGTTTAATACATTTAAACACTATCATGCATATGCAGAAAGAATTACAGGTCATAAGTTGAAGAGATTAAGGTCAGATGGAGGGGGAGAGTATTTCTCTAATGAGTTCAGTGATTACTTATGGAATGCAGGTATAAAAAGGGAAGTTACTTGCAGGTACTCTCCTCAACAAAATGGTGTTGCAGAAAGGAGAAATAGAACACTTGTTGAGTTTGCAAGATCCATGATGAAGGAGAAAAATTACCCTAATTATTTGTGGGCTGAGGCTGTAAATACAGCCACTTATTTGGTCAATAGGTTACCATGTAAAGCCTTGCAGGGTATGACACCATATGAGGCTTGGTGGGGTAAGAGACCTACCTTGGATCATTGCAGAGTTTTTGGATGTGTGGCATATGCATATGTGCCATCACAATTAAGGCACAAGTTGGAGCCTAAAGCTGAAAAATATGTTTTCATTGGTTATGATGATAAGCAGATGGGCTATAGATTGTGGAGTCCATCTACAAAACAATTCATGGTTTCTAAAGATGTTACATTTGATGAGCAAAGTACTTGGTATGCAGGTACAATCAATATCAATACAGGTGATGAAGAAGAAGTAAGCCAAAGGAAAGGTAAATCAAAGGTTCAAATATTTGATGAACAAGAGAATAATGAAGTGCAGGTTGAAGTGGAAGAAACACCAAGATTTGATCCTGAATATGAAGAACTAGAAACCTCAAGAAGTGGAGAGCTTAGGAGGTCTACAAGGAATAAATGGAAACCTACAAGGTATAGCTATGATACTTCATTTTTGGCCACAAAAGACTATGCTTATATGATGAAAACAGATGAAGACCCTTCTACATATGAAGAGGCAAAAGGTAAGGAAAAATGGGAGAAAGCTATGCAGGAAGAGTATGATGCACTATTGGAGAATCAAACATGGGATTTGGTTCCAAAACCAAATAGTCAGAAAATCATTGGATGCAAGTGGGTTTATAAAACCAAGAGGTTTGCAGATGGAAGTGTGTCTAGATACAAAGCTAGACTTGTTGTCAAAGGGTTTGCTCAGACTTATGGTGTTGACTATGATGAGACTTATAGTCCTGTGGCAAAGATGACAACCATCAGGACACTTATAGCTATTGCTGCATGTAAAGGTTGGAAGTTATGTCAACTTGATGTGAAAAATGCTTTTTTGAATGGTTATATTTCAGATGATGTGTTCATGGAGCAACCTCAAGGGTTCAGAGATAAAAGGTATCCAGATCATGTGTGCAAGCTCAAGAGAGCTTTGTATGGCTTGAAGCAGGCCCCAAGGGCATGGAACTATAGACTTGTGAAGTTCCTAAAAGAACTTGGATTTCAGGTGTCTAAAGCAGATAGTAGCTTGCTTGTCAAAGCAAGTGATAATGGTTTCATATACATGTGCATATATGTTGATGATATAATTCTTACAGGTACAGATGAAGAAGGAATACAAAGACTTAAGAAGCAAATGGAAAAGGAGTTCAAGATAAGTGACTTGGGAGACTTGTCATACTTCTTGGGCATGGAGATTACATATACTCAACATGGAGTATTTGTGACCCAAGAAAGGTATTTGAAGAACTTGTTAATCAAGTTTAAAATGGATGATTGCAGGGTAGCACCTACACCAATGGAGGTGAATCACAAGTTGAGTAAGTTTGGAGGTGAAGAATTCAAGGACATGAGACAATATCAGAGTTTGGTTGGTAGCCTTATCTATGCTACTCTAACTAGACCTGATTTATCATATGCAGTAGGGGTTTTGTCTCAATTCATGCATTGCCCAAGGAAAGAACATTGGATTGCAGGTCAAAGAGTGTTGAGGTACATTAAGGGTACACTCAATGAAGGTTTGTATTATGGGTTTACCTGAGATACAAATATCAAAATTTATAGTGATGCAGATTGGGCAGGTAATCCAGATGATAGAAGGTCAACTTTTGGATATATGTGTTATGTGGGAGATAAACTTATCTCATGGTGTTCCAAGAAGCAACATACAGTTGCTTTGTCTTCTACAGAAGCAGAGTATAAAGGCATGGTTGAAGCTGCAAAGGAAGTAATTTGGCTCAAGACTTTGATGAAGAGTTTTGACATTGTGCATGGGGTACCAATTATATATGGAGATAACATGAGTTCTTTGTATTTAGCTGCTAATCCTGTTTTTCATGCCAGGACCAAACATATTGAGATTCAGTATCACTTTCTAAGAGAGAAGGTGATGGATAAAGAGATTGAAGTCATACATACTTCAACAAAGGATCAGATAGCTGATATGCTTACAAAGAGCTTGGATGGACCAAAGCTACAGAAGTTTAAAGACATGGCAGGTATAAAGAAGAAAGAAGAAACCTCAATTGATGATTGAGGGGGAGCTGTTGGTGCAGATCAATCACCAATTGAATGTTTGAAGACTAAAGAATGAAGGATGAGATCAATTCTTGAAGCTTTGAAGGAAGATACATTCAGAGTATGTGAGGAATGTACACATATGTACATAGTTCACTTAGATCTTTGATTAGTCATAGACTTGTACAAATTTATCTATAAATACCCTGAAAATGTCGAGGCGTGATATGAGAGCATATGTGACAATAGATAGAAGTCAAGAATGAGGAAGATAGATGTCATGAGACATGTGAAAAGTTAGTTGAGTTTCCTCTCATCACTCAACTGTAACTTTCTGAGTAAATGAAGAAATATTGCGCCCGATCTTCTCGTGTCTGCTCCGTCTGTGTCTGATCAATTGTGAAATCCTTTTGAGGATATCTAAGTTGGTAGTTAATGAGCCTGTGACCTAGTTTCAGAGTCTAATTGCAAACAGGCTAGGAGAATTGTTAGTAGGAACATTCATATGTGTTGAGTGTTCACAGTTCTCTGAAACAGGCGCAAATTTTGATCTTAATCTTTTGGTCAGTTCTCACTCCATAGTTTAAAGTTTTGTGCAAGCTAGCACTTAATCTTTAAGTTGGAAGGTAATCTACTCGTGGCTAGAAGCATTTGCTTAAACGGGTTTTGTACTGAGAGAATTGAAGTTAAGAAGTTAGGGGTTTCTAAATCGACTTCTCAGAAGTGCAGATTCAGACATAGGTAACTTGTGAAGTTGATTTCTCAAGTTATACTAAACTTTTTGAAGAACTTTAACTTGGAGGAGGTGCACAATCTCTAGGCGACACTTCATACAAAATTTCATAGAAAACTTTACATGTTTGATAGGTCAATGAGAAGAAATTGTGCAGCAGACTTTTTGTGTTTTATCTTCTTCACAGAATTTTTCAATTTTTGATACTTTGGAGATTGGACCTCTAATTTAGTGAAGGTTTTGACTTACTCTTGATATAGAGGTGTTCTAAATTCAAGAGTAGGTTGTTCTTTTGGAGATTAACACTCTCCATCAAAGTAAAGCTGCCCTATGACTTGGAAAACGATTTTCAAACTCTGACTCAAGAAGAACCACAAATATGAGAAGATCTGAACTCAAAAGATGAAGAATAGATTGATTTCAAAGCTTGGAAGTCCAAGGGCAAGACAAAATTCAAACAATTGGAAGACATTCGAGAGTCATCCAATCAAGTACTTAGAAGAACTCAACGGGAGAGCAAGAAACCCATAAGGTATGGCTATGACACATCACTAGTCACCAAGCATTCTATATAAATGGCTAAAGATTCTATGTCAGAGGAGCCTTCTTCATTTGAAGAAGCCAATAAGAAGGAAGAATGGAGAGAAGCTATGCAGGAAGAAATTGAAGCACTTGAAGAGAACAACACTTGGGATTTGGTTCCCAAGAAACCATGCATGAAAGTAAGAGGATCAAGATGGATTTACAAAGTAAAGAACAATTCCGATGGTTCAATCAACAGGTATAAAGCAAGGCTAGTATCAAAGGGGTTTGCTCAAACCCATGGACTGGATTATGAGGAGACTTCTCACCTGTGTCTAAGATGCCTACAATCAGAGTTTTAGTAAGTATTGCTGCTTCAAAGAATTGAACCTTGTATCAGTTAGATGTTAAAAATGCATTCCTTAATGGATGGATCTCTAAAGAGGTCCACATGGCTCAACCACAAGGATATGAAGACAAGGACAAACCTAATTTTGTATGTAAATTGAGGAAGGCATTGTATGGATTAAAGCAAGCTCCTAGAGCTTGAAACCATAGACTTGTCACATATTTGCAAGACCAAGGCTTTGTTGTAAGCAAAGCAGATTCTTCATTTTTTATTAAGAAGATTAATTTAGAGATTATGTACCTATCTATTTATGTGGATGACATTATCATTACAGGAGATGATGCCAATGGCATCAAGAAGATCAAAGCTGGGATGAAGGAAGAATTCAAGATCAATGATCTTGGATTACTTAAATATTTTCTTGGCTTAGAGATTGTGTATTTAGAATCTGGTGTGTTCATTACCAAAACAAAGTACCAAAACAAAATTCAGGTACACCCATGGAATTGAATAAAAAACTTAGTTTTTATGAGAGAGAACTACTTATTACAGGTTATCAAAGGCTTGTTGGGAGTCTCAATTATGCAACCCTAACAAGAGTAGACATATGCTGTGGAGTAAGTACATTAATTCAATATATGCATACACCAAGAAAACCTCACATGGAAGCTGCCAAGAGGATCTTAAAGTATCTAAAGGGTACCATAAATGAAGGGCTATTTTATCCATTCATATCTGACTTGGATATCAAGCTATATTCTGATGCAGATTCACTTGGCTCAAAAGATGATAGGAGGAGCACTTTTGGCTACTTATCTTTTGTAGGTTCAAAGTTGATTTCATGGTCATCAAAGAAACAACCAACTATGGCATTGTTATCAATTGAAGTTGCATATAGAGGCCTAGCAAATGCAACACAAGAAGCAATGTGGTTAAAGCTACTCTACTCAAAATTGGGGATACATACCTACACTCCAATGATCTTTGGAGATAACTCAAACTCACTTCATTTGGCTGTAAATCCTATATCATGCAAGGTTTAAGCACATTGAAGTGCATTATCATTATGTGAGAGAGAAGCTACTTAGCAAGGTCATATAATTGTCCTATGTATCAACCAACCTACAATGTGCAGACATGCTAACCAAATCTTTGGATGGAACAAAGATGAACAAGTTCAAGATGATGATTGGATTGCACGAGATTGAAGAAGATTGAAGACCAAGCATATTAGTCTTGACAAGGAGCTCTTGGTGCAATTTAATCCAAGCCTAAATGCTTGATCATTTATCCTATGGCTCATATGTATATTCATGTGTTAGCACATGACAACCTCTTGTAAATGTTTGATTTTTACTCATTGTAAAAGTGCATAGAAGGAATCACTTCTAATCACAAGTTTTTAGGAAGAATCTTTCCACGAATCAATTGGTGAGTTAGCTAAAGATTGAGATCCTAAAATCTTGTGACACTTTTTGGTAGAACTTTGAATTCAAATTCAAAAAGACCTCCAACTTCAGCTATAAAAATAGGACTTCAAAAGTTGCATGGAGCAGCCCAAGATTGCAGATATTTCAGAGGATTTCAAGTGGAATATTGAGCTGACATCATAGCTCTAATATTGCCTTCTTATTGTGAAATCATTCATTCCCAATGACATTGTAATCTATGTGCATTAATATATACATGTTGATCATATCTCACTTTCTCCTCTGTCATGTACCACTAAGAATAGTATACTTCTCTAACTTCTCAGTGCATACTTGATCATTTGATGTTATTTGAGTCGTTATAGATTCAACATACTGTCTATTTTTATGCTATAAAGTTTCGTTATCATTAACTTAGCCAATCTTGAGATATCCTCAAAACTCTGCTCACTTATCTGCATATTAATGAAGCTCAAAAATGTCAGGGTATAGCTTTAACTTGCTAAGCATCATTCTCTAATTATGGTCTATCATTTTAAGTGAAATTACCTTCAAATGTTAGCTAACATAGTTAGTTAGATATTTCCAAAATCATTTTACTCAATTGTTAGCAGAGAGGGAGTATTGTTCATTTCTTTGAGCAAGTGTGGTGACCAAAATAGCAAGTTTTGGTTCATAGTTGCAACCCCTACTCATCTGTTTTGATCCAATGATTTGAGGATCATAATCAAGAGTACTTGAGTGTTTATTTGGGCTCCCTGGAAATCTCAACAAGTCTACTTTGTTCTCCTCAACTCAATTTTAGATGTTGTGAAGCAGGCATTGGCAGCACCATCTCATTTCTTGAAAGTGTCAACCATCTCCTCCAACAATTAGAACCTTGATTGCAATGAGTGCAACAAGGAGATGGCAGTTGTACCAACTTGAGATAAAAAATGCTTTTCTGAATGAACTTCAAGAAGAGGTATACACGAGGCAACCCATTCGATTTGAAGATAAAAAGCATCCAATTTTTGTTTGCAGATTGAAAAAAGCTTTGTATGGGCTGAAGCAAGCACCACGTGCTTGGAACCAAAGCTTGGTTGAGTACCTCACAAGGTGTGGGTATAGTCCAAGTAGTGCAAACCCTTCTCTCTACATGAAGAAAAAAGAAGGCAAGCATGTATACATCTTCTTATATGTTGGTGATCTCATCATAACAGGAAGTAATGTTGAAAGAATAAAAGAGATCAACAAAAAAATTAGTAAGGAGTTTAAAATTTAGATCTTGATGAGCTAAATTATTTTTTAGGCATTGAGGTGGTCTATGGGAAAGATACTTGATGCAAATAAAGTACCTCATGGATGTTCTCTTCATAATTTTGAATGAGTGAATGCAAACCACTCACTCAACCTATGGACACAAATGTGAAGTTATGCTCAAATGATGGAGAGAAATCACATGATGTAACTACATATAGGAGTATTATAGGTTCATTTATCTATGCTACGATTAGAAGATGAGATTTGTGTTATATCCTTAGAGTACTTTCTCAATTATGCAAACTCCAATAAGTGAACATTTAAATTCCGCTAGACAAGTGCTAAGATATGTGAAGCACATAGTCAATCATGCCTTGTTTCACATATGATGAAGAATTGCAAGTAAAGGGCTTTAATGATGTTGATTGGGCTGGTTCAAAGGAAGATAGAAGATCCACTTCAGGTTATGTGTTCATGATGGGTAACAAATCTATCACATGGAGCTTGAAGAAGCAACCCAATGTTGTAGTTTCATGTACAGAAGGTGACTATAGAGGATTTTCCTTTGCAACTTGTGAACCTATGTGGATTCAAAAGCTTGTTGGAGTTAGACGTTTGCAGAAGCACACAAACAACACAAGGAAGAAGAAGAAGCTTGGAGCACAACACACAATACTGAATGTATTACTAGAGAATGTACAAAGATAAGTAGCCCATTAGGGCAATAGGCGTATATACAAGAGGGGGGAAAAAACCTCCTAAAGAGGGAAAAAAGTGCTCCGGCGGTCCTAGAGTGTTCACACACATCACTACCTAAATATATCAACAAATCCCCGTTGGGAGTGATGTGGTGAACAAGTAGTTGGCACTCATGTATAAGGAAGTGCCAAGCCATGTGAAAATCACTCCACAAAAGGAAGTAAGCCCAAAGCTTTGCGGAAAGCTTCAAACTTCTCCCTAGGCAGAGCGTTCATGAAAAGGTCTACAATGTTCTCCTCCATGGGCACATATGTCAAGCTGATCTCCCTAGGAGAGAACCTCTCCCTGACATAATGATAATGCACCTCAATGTGCTTAGTGCGAGCATGGAACACAGGGTTCCTTGCAACTTGCAATGCACTCTCACTGTCAATGAAGATGGTGGTGGCAGAAGATTGGCCAACACCCAAATCAGCCATAAGGCATCTAAGCCACACACACTCAATAGTAGCTATGAAAGCTGCCCTATACTCAGCCTCACAACTGGAAGTGGCCACAGCAGGCTGCTTCTTGCACAACCAAGATATACATGAGCTACCAAGCATGAAGCAACCCAAATCAGCCATAAGGCATCTAAGCCACACACACTCAATAGTAGCTATGAAAGCTGCCCTATACTCAGCCTCACAACTGGAAGTGGCCACAGCAGGGTGCTTCTTGCACAACCAAGATATACATGAGCTACCAAGCATGAAGCAAAAGCCACTAGTGGACACACGAGTGTCATAGCAACTAGCCCAGCCTGAGTGAGAAAAAGCATGCAAATCTGGCGGTAGTGATCCCCCTTGGGATAAAACAACCCAAGTAGCCGAGTACCACTTAAGTAGCGAAAGATGTGCTTAACCGCCTGCCAATGCTTGACACCTGGGTAATGCATAAACCTGCTCATCTGTGAGACAACAAACTGAATATCTGGCCGAGTAATGCATAAGTCATAAGGCATCCAACAGCCTGCTGATAGAGGGCAGCATCAAATGCATCTTGAGCATCATGAAGACTCAATTATAAACATGTCTCCATAGGAGTGGCAATAGGCTTACATTCTTCAAGGCCAAAATATTGCAACATTGTGTCAATATATTTTGTTTGACACAAAGCCATTCCACCATCAACTTGCATAAATTGAATGCCCAAATAGTGATGCAAATGCCCCAAATCAGACATCTCAAATGAGGCATGCAAATTAGCCTTAAAATTAGCAATATGCTTTTCAATAGGACCACTGAGCAGTGTGTAATCAACATAGACAACAATCATTAAAAGCATATCATTAGCACGCTTAACATATAAGGTGCTTTCAGTTGGACTGTTTTCAAAACCATGTGCAATTAGATAGGCATGTATCTTCTCATACCAAGCATGTGGTGCGTGCTTTAAACCACATAATGCCTTCTTTAACCTGCACACCTAGTTTTCATGCCCTTTTTGCACAAAGCCACGGGGCTAAAAAACATACACTCCTTCATGCAAGTCACCATTTTGAAATGCAATTTTAATGTCCAACTAATGTACATTCCAACCATGATGGGCTGCAAGTGCATAGATGCTCCGAACAATAGTCATACAACATGTAGGTGCAAAGGTCTCATCAAAATCAATGCGTCTTTCCTGTGCATAACCCTATGCAACAAGCCTAGCCTTATACCTTTCAACTGTTCCATCAGGCTTACACTTCAGCATGTAAACCCACTTAGTGCCAATGGCCTTCTTGCCAATAGGCAAGTCACATAAAGACCAAGTATCGTTCTTCATTATAGCATCATATTCACATTGCATAACAGCCATCCAATTTTCTGAATTTTGTGCTTCGTCAAATGAAACAAGCTCATTCTCATCATAGAGACTAGATGCAGCCATAGCATAGCAATCTGATGCAAAAGAGGCACTATGAGAGCCTGATCGAGTATGATATGACAGAGGTGCATCTAATTTGTTGTCATGCAAAGTTTGCACCAGCCATTTTGGCATTGTTTTTGCCTCCTCAATGTCAGCTCTCTCATCAACAAGTGCATCATGTAAATTTGCATAGTATGATCTGCATCATCACATGAAACCTGCAAAGGCTGAGAAGTTGCCTCATTCGGACCACCACTAGATTGTCCATCTTTAAAAAGAGGCAGCAAAGTACCATACATATCTTTGGAGCTAACAGATGTCTCCTTAATACATGAAAGCAATGGTTGAATAGCCTCTTCCACAAAAACAACATCATGGCTAACCAAAATGCGTCTAATCTGTGGATGATACAGACAATCGCCTTTACTTTCAAAACTGTACCCAACAAAAATACATTTTATTGCTTTATCATCCAATTTTTTGTGATGTTGTTTAGGCACTAATGCATATGCCAAACAACCAAAAACACAAAGATGTGCAACAGATGGCTTGCGATCATGCCAAGCCTCATATGGAGTGATAGATTGCAGCACTTTAGTGGGACACCTGTTAAGTACATATGTTGCACACATGACAACCTCAAGCCAGAAACTATGTGGTAAATCATGACTCTTGACCATACACCTTGCCATCTCCACGAGTGACACGTTCTTTCGTTCAACAACTCCATTCTGTTGAGGTGTATATGACACTGTACACTGGTGTTTTTATCCCACGTTCAGCTAGAAATGCATTAAAATCAGAAGACATATATTCCCCCCCTTGATCAGAACAGAGGGTGCCCATTTTACATGCTGACAGATTTTCAGCCAAAACCAAAAACATTTTGAAGCACATGAACACTTTGGACTTTTCCGTCAATGGATATACCCATGCATGCCTCGAAAAAGCATCAATGAAAGTCACAAAGTAAAGATAATTTCCAAAAGAATGTGTCTGAATAGGACCACAGACATCACTATGTACAAGCTGCAATTTCTGAGTAGCCCGAACTGAACCATCTTTTGGAAAGGAGAAATGCTGCATTTTTCCCAAAATACAGCCCTTACAAACATGTTTTCTTGGTGCCTCAAGTTTGGGCAAAGAGGACACCATTTCAGATTTTTGCAGGTGTAGCAAACTAGCAAAATTCAGATGACCAAAGTGTGCATGCCAAAGCTTTGCATCTGACATAGCCTGAGAATCATGTACTGCACATGCCAAATCATTTACAGATCTTTCATAGTCCATGAGCTTATACAGCCCATGACATAGAATGCCATAAGCAATAATCACGTCGCCATTTGATAGATCATGAACTGTATATCTGTCATCAACAAATTTCACAAACAAGCCAGTCTTGGCTAATGCAGAAACAGATAATAGATTTTTCTTGATCCCTCGCATAAACAAAGCATCTAACAAAGCGAAAGAACTACCATCAGCAATAGTCAAAATGATCTTACCAACTCCCATAATAGGATAAGGGGATTTGTTGGCGCATGTAACAATATTCCCTTTAGGGGCAGGCTCGAGTGAAGAGAAGGAACTGCACTGCGAGGTAATATGTTTGGTCGCCCCACTCTTAAAGTACCAAACATCTGAGTCTACTGCAGACATGCACTGCTCATGGGAAGATGGATCAAAACTGCAAACAATAGTAAACACCCATTCTTCTTCCTACACATGATTAGCGGACTCCGTTTTTGGTGTAGAAGCTTCTACAACAACCATTCCAGCCTCTTTCTTCTTTGTCGCTTTAGCAGCCAGTTTTGGACAGTTCTTTATGATATGATCATTCCTTTTATAGTACTTGCAAAACAATTTCTGCTTTTTTGATTTTTTTCTCATCTTTATCTTGGTCTTTGAATGTGCAGCATTTGCAGATTTCTTCTTACTAGTAGAAGAGCTCCATTTTCCTTTGCCCTTCTGACTAGCCAAGAAAGCTTGATGTGCAACATGCATAATGGACCTGTTCTGCTTGGACTGATCTTCCTGCAATAGAATAGAGACTAACTCCTCAAATGACAAGGCATTTGGATTGCCTTTCATCATCAACCGAAGAGTAGAAGCAAAACTCTGATATGAATCAGGAAGACCATTCAGAACAGTCTGCACAGGTGAGCTATGTGGTATAATCTCATCAGTAGAAATCAATTGTTCCTTCAAGTCTTTGATCTTTGTTAGAAACCTGTCCATAGAATCACCTTCATTCATCTGCTCACCCTCCAACTGTTTTCGGAGGTAAGCAACATGAGCCTCATTCCTAGCTTGGTACAATGTGGTAAGTGTATCCCAAGCATCCTTAGCTGTTTTGCAAGAGTGAATGTGAGAAATAATGGCACGTTTGACAGACAAAGCTATCAATGCATGTGCATGAGCATCTCTGCCATCCCAACAAATCTACTCTACAGTAGGTGCAGCAAAAACCACAGCACGAATAGGAATATGCAGAACATCATCTTCGACACCTTCTACATCAGCTTCAGTACCTGTAGTTGCAATAGTTGCAGGTGTGATAGGATCTTTTGCAACCAATAAATGTCACATCATATAAGCCCACAATGAGTAGTTGGTACCATCCAACTTATCCTCAACAGCCAACATACAAAATACATAACTGCTTTCATCCATGGCCGGTGACTAAAATACCTTGATGTAGAAAATTGACTATATCTCAAAAAGTTGAATGGAAGTACCCAGATGAGTTCTACTAAACCTGGCGCAGACTTTGAGACGCTTATAGTAGCGAACCGAAACAAGTATATACCTTTGGCACAAAAAGAAAAAATAGCCTACACAAGCGTTGTAATAGTGCGTTTGGAGGCCAAAACGAGCTCAGATCGCGATTTCGGCACCACAAAATGAAGCTGTTTTAATCTCTAAAACGCCCTAAGTATGCTCACCAAATTTCATGCGAATCTGAGACTGCAACCGGAGAGGTGTAGACAACATCCTAGATGAAGCGGCGACCTGCTTTGATACCAATTGTTGGAGTTAGATGTCTATGGAAGCACGCAAACAACACAAGGAAGAAAAAGAAGCTTGGAGCACAACGCACAATACTGAATGTAGTACTAGAGAATGTACAAAGGTACGTAGCCCATTAAGGCAATAGGCATATATACAAGCCGGGGGAAAAAACCTCCTAAAGAGGGAAAAAAGTGCCCTCGCAGTCCTAAAGTGTTCACACACATCACTACCTAAATATATCAACAAAGCTCTTGGCTGATCTTGATGTGCAGGTAGACACCATTCCAATTTATGGTGACAACATGTCAAGCATTCACTTGAGAAACAATCCAATGTTCCATGCACAAAGTAAATACATAGAAGTGCATTATCATTATGTTCAAGAAAACATTTTGAGCAAGGATGTGGATATAAAGTTCATTAGAGGAAATGACCAGGTTGCAGACATGATGCTTCTAAGTTGAAGAGGTTCACGGATGAAATCGATTTTCAAGATATGGTTGAAGGTGCAAGCTCACATGTGAGCTTGAGGGGGAGTGTTAAAAAATAAAGAACCAAGGTTGTATATATTTCACAAAAAAGATTTTCTTCAAATATGAGGTAAATACAAAAATGAAAAATGGAAGCATTTACTTTAGCAAGTAGTGGAGGCCAAAACAGAATCAATCCAAAAACTGAACCAAACGAGAAGAGTGGCTGCTCAAAAGTAGTGGAGTTATGGAGAAGAGCTCACGAAATCATCATGAGAGCTCATGGTAACTTGGCTACAAATGAGGCAAGGGAGGACACTCAAGTACAGAGGAAGAAGGCGCTAAAGTCTGTTGGGAAAGATGGATGGATCCTCCAGAAGATTAAGTAGGTGCTGCTAATCCTGCTTTGCACCAGCCCTCAGTGACTCCAGGTATGATTAGTAGACACCCTTAGCTTCCAAATGATACCAAGAAATGCTATATGTACTTTGGAAAAGGTTTGAGTAATGACTTGATCAACACAGATGAGTTTGTGAATCACAGAGTTAGAAAACTTTCTATTTTGGTGTTGATACCTGTTCAGTCTTTCACTCAGTATGACCAGTATACTCACAATTGGCAAAATTCCTTCTAGAGGTATTCTATTAGCTTAGTAAGCTACCATTTGCAAGTGGAATTATTCAAAATGATAAACTATACTAGGAGAAATATCTTTAGCAAAATTATGGACACCCCCGACTTTTTAGGAAGTATGTAGACAAATACCAGAAAGCAGTTCAACGGCGATTTCTTGAGATTGGCTGAACCAAGTTGCTTCAAACTTTGTATGCTTGTAGTATGCTTTGAGCTGGATCCACCAAGCTTTGAATCACGTGATTTGGTGGAGTAGGCACTGAGATATGCCTCTTTGAAGTTGACAGACTTGAAGGTAGAAACTCAGAGTACATAGAAGTGATAGATGTAAATGTATGTATTGATTCACAATAGTTTACAAACTCATTGGCATGTCAAGCATTGCCTAATGAGGTAGAGTTGTGTGGGCTATGGTGTAGCACTCTCACACACTCAATACTAGCAGAAATGAAGCTCGGGATCTCGCTCTATATGCCGCGAGTTTTTCTTCTTATTTTTATATGAGTTGGAGGTTGATTTGAATTTCAAATTCACATCTAAGGCTCCCTATAATCACTCTTCTAAAAATAGGGAGATATTCTCTCAACTTATACCATCTAATTTTCCACGAATCTATTAGGTAAGTGATTACACAAGAATGCCAAGTCATTTAGACTTTTATAAGAGATAGAAAAGTAATAACCCATAAGCTAGTGTTCCTATGCTACTTGCTTCATGTGAAATCTTCTTCAAGGATTTCAAGCCAAATGTGTAGGCTTGATTTGCACCAACAGCTCCCCCTCAAGCCAAACACTTTGGCTTAAGTCTTCATCTTCAATCTTCAATCGCATCCTACAATCCAATCATGGATTTGAATCTGCTTAATTTGTTTCCATCCAAAGCTTTAGTGAGTAAATCTGCACATTGCATATTAGTAGACACATAGGTCAACTGAATGTACTTGCTTAGCAACTTCTCTCTCACATAGTGGTAATGAACCTCTATGTGTTTTGTTCTAGCATGATATATTGGATTAGCTGCAAGGTGAAGAGAGCTTGTGTTGTCTCCAAAGATAATTGGGGGCCTAGTGTATAGACCTAGCTCTGTATACAAAAGCTTTAACCAAATAGCTTCTTGAGTGGCATTGGCTAGCCCTCTATACTCTGCTTCAGTGGATGACAATGCCACTGTTGGTTGTTTCTTGGCTGACCAAGAAATAGGTTTATCACCTGCAAAATATAAGTATCCTGATGTGCTCCTCCTATCATCCTTGCATCCTGCCCAATCTGCATCTGAATATACTTTAATGTCAATATCTGATGTATAAGGAAAGTACAAACCATGGTTCTGAGTTCCCTTTAGATACTTCAAGATCTTCTTTGCAGCCTCAAGGTGAGGTACCCTTGGTTTGTGCATGAATTGACTTAGCACACTAACTCCATATGCTATGTCAATTCTGGTCAAGGTAGCATAATTCAAACTACCTACCATACTTTGATATCCTGTAATGTCTTGGACTTCATCCCCTTCATGAGCACTTAGCTTTAGGTTGACCTCCATTGGAGTACTTGAGACTTTAGCATCCTGCAGGTTAAACTTCTTCAACATGTCTTGCACATACTTTTTCTGAGTGATATATATACCTGAATTAGTATAGACCAATTCAAGTCCTAGAAAGTACTTCAATAATCCAAGGTCATTGATCTTGAACTCCTTCATCATCTGGTTTTTGATGCTTCTGATTCCTTGGACATCATTACCTGTAATGATGATGTCATCAACATAAACACAGAGATAAATTACCTCTGAATTGCTCCTTTTAATAAACAATGAAGTATCTGCCTTGCTCATAGTGAACCCTTGGTCTTGGAGGTATGTTGTCAGCCTATAGTTCCATGCTCTAGGTGCCTGCTTCAATCCATATAGAGCCTTCTTCAATTTACACACATAATTTACCTTCTTGGGATCTTCATAGCCAGGTGGTTGTGACATGTAGACTTCTTCAGATATCCATCAATTCAAGAAAGCATTCTTGACATCTAATTGGTACATGTTCCAATTCTTGGATGCAGCTATACTCACCAATACTCTGATTGTTGGCATCTTAGCCACAAGAGAAAATGTCTCCTCATAATCAATGCCTTGGGTTTGTGCAAAGCCCTTGGCCACCAACCTAGCTTTGTACCTGTTGATTGTACCATCGGAGTTCCTCTTTAGTTTGTAGATCCATCTGGATCCTATCACTTTCATAGACTCCTTCTTGGGTACCAAGTCCCATGTGTCACTCTCCTTGAGAGCTTCTATTTCTTCATCCATAGCTCCTTTCCATTCTGGTTTGGTGATTGCCTCTTCATATGAACCTGGTTCTTCACTTAACAAGTCCTTTGCAAGATAAATTGAATGCTTGGTAACAAGAGATGTATCATACCCATATCTGATAGGCTTCTTACTTTCTCTCTGAGATCTCCTTATTGCTTGAGTTGAAGATGCTGGTATATCCTCAAGCTTCTTCATCTTCATCTTGCCTCTAGACTTCCATGCCTTAAATTCTTCAAGATTGATTGTGTCATCATCTTCTGAACTTGAGTCTTCCTTCTGGATTGGTTCCTCCTTTGAGAGTTTTGGAAACTCCTCTTCCAAATCATAGGGTAGACTAACTTTCCTGCATTCATTCTCATACCATGAGTCATTCTCATCAAAGATGACATCTCTGCTTACCTTGAACCCTTTATTGGTTGGGTTGTAGAATCTGTACCCTTTTTTATTCAAGTCATAACCAATAAAAATACATTTTTCTGCTTTAGGTTCTAGCTTTCCCCTTACCTATGAGGGAATATGCACATATGCTATACAACCAAAAATTTTGCAATGATCCAATGATGGTCTCTTACCATGCAAAGCTTCATAAGGTGTCATTCCATCAAGTGACTTTGATGGCAATCTGTTTATGAGATAGGTGGTAGTAGATACACTCTCTGCCCAAAGATAATTTGGCAACTTCTTTTCATTAAGCATGGACCTAGCTGTTTCAACAATAAGCCTATTCCTTCTCTCAGCTACCCCATTTTGTTCAGGTGAGTACCTTGTGGTTATCTCGCTCTTGATGCCTCTTTCCTGCAAGAAATCCTCAAACTCATTTGAGAAGTATTCACCTCCTCCATCTGACCTTAGCTTCTTCAAGTTCCTTCCTGTTTGATTTTCTACTAGTGCAAGATATCTTTTGAAACAATTAAACACTTCATCTTTGTGCTTCATAAAATATAACACAGTCCATCTGCTATAATCATCAATGAAGGACACATAGTACCTTGATCCTGAAATGGAGGGATCCTTGCTAGGTCCCCAAACATCTGTGTGTACCAAGTCTAGGTAGTCTTCATGCATAAAACCTTTCCTTGAGTAGGGCAATCTGTGAGGCTTACCAAACTGACAAGCACCACATTTGTAAATCATGTGTTGCTTAGATACATTAGGTATCCCAAGCACACATTGGTCCCTACTCATTTGCTTTAAGGTCCTTTCACCTATGTGACCTAATCTCTTGTGCCATATTTCTAATTCTGAAAGTGTTTGATCCTTGTAATTGTATAAAGCAATGTTTTTGGTGCCTTCTAGTTCAAAAGTAAATAATCTACCTGTTTTTTCTCCCTTGGCTATCCTTTTGAATCCATGTCTTGGGTCCTCTACATATGCTCCATGTTGATTGAACCTGACCTGCAAACCTTTCTCCACAATCTGACCAACACTCATTAAGTTTTTGGTAATGGTTGGTACATAAAGTACCCTGCTCAATAGGTTTTGGTTACCATCACAAGTTTTTACATTTCCAATCTTTACTACAGAATGCTTAGTATCATCACTTGTTTGTACTTGATGTTTGCCCTTTGGTTCCTCAAGATCAGAGAGTAGTGCCACATTGCCAGCTACATGATTAGAACACCCTGAATCAATATAAAACAGATGATCATCATTGATACCTGACTTGGAAGTCATATTCATGATCAATAGGGAGTCATCTTGCTCCTCTGTGTAGTTGTTGTAATCTTTCCTATTTCTGAATCCTCCTTGGTAGTTACCATTATGGTTGTTGTTGTAATTGTTGTTGTAGTTATTGTTGTAGCCATTGTAGCCTTGGTGTTGGTTGAACTTTCCTCTGCCTTGAGAGTATCCACCTCTTTGATAGCTTCTTCCTCTCTGATTTTTGTAGTTTCTGTAGCACTCATCTGTGGTGTGGTTAGACAGTCCACAAATGTTGCATGGTGATGAATTGTAGAGTCTCCCCCTACCTTTCTTACCTCCTCTGCCCCTGCCTCTTGAAGATCTACCTCTCCTTGCATAGTTGGCTTGGGAGATAGAACCTTCATCTTCTTGCTTTTTAACTTTACCTTTGTCTTTAATCTTTTTATCAGTATATAGGGCAGAAGGAGTGTTACCTTTAGATGTATCTCCAGCCTTTGTGAACTTCGCTTCATGTGTAAATAGTTGGCCCATCAGAGTTGTGAGATCTGGGGTATGCATGTCCATGTAGAGATCCAATGCAGTGGTGAAGCTTTCCCACTTATCATCTGCCTTTAGTCCATTGGTTACTTGCCTTACTATTTGTTCCTCTTCAATCTCCTCTCCTATGCTTGCTAATTGGTCTGCCACATCCTTGATCTTGGTCACAAATTCTGAGACTGACTGCTTTGGTTGCTTCCTAAGGGTTGTGAATTCAACCCACAATTGATTCTTCCTAGCCCTTGTATTAGATGAGAAGTATGATGACAAGGTTTCCCAAGTTTCTTGGGAAGTCTTACAATTCCTGATGTGAGGTAAAAGGAAATCAGATATAGAGTTAAGAAGATAAGACCTTGTCAATGCATCTTTTTCACACCATGTATTGAGCCTTTCTTGTTCTTCCTTGGTGGGTAGACCCCTTGCTTTGAATGAGGGCAATTCCTCATCTCCTGAGATGAATCCAAACAGACTTCTTCCTTGTAGATATGTCTTCATCCTCAGAGACCAAGCTTGATAATTGTTCCTGTCCAATTTATCAATGAATGAGGGAAAACCATCTCCCATGTTACCTTGTTTGCTCTGATACCACTGTTGGGAAAGATGGATGGATCCTCCAAAAGATTAAGTAGGTGCTGCTAATCCTGCTTTGCACCAGCCCTCAGTGACTCCAGATATGATTAGTAGACACCCTTAGCTTCCAAATGATACCAAGAAATGCTATATGTACTTTGGAAAAGGTTTGAGTAATGACTTGATCAAAACAGATGAGTTTGTGAATCACAGAGTTAGAAAACTTTCTATTTTTGTGTTGATACCTATTCAGTCTTTCACTCAGTATGACCAGTATACTCACAATTGGAAAAATTCCTTCTAGAGGTATTCTATTAGCTTATTAAGCTACCATTTGCAAGTGGAATCATTCAAAATGATAAACTATACTAGGAGAAATATCTTTAGCAAAATTATGGACACCCCCGACTTTTTAGGAAGTATGCAGACAAATACCAGAAAGCACTTCGACGGCGATTTCTTGCGATTGGCTGAACCAAGTTGCTTCAAACTTTGTATGCTTGTAGTATGCTTTGAGCTGGATCCACCAAGCTTTGAATCACTTGATTTGGTGGAGTAGGCACTGAGATATGCCTCTTTGAAGTTGACAGACTTGAAGGTAGAAACTCAGAGTACACAGAAGTGATAGATGTAAATGTATGTATTGATTCACAATAGTTTACAAACTCATTGGCATGTCAAGCATTGCCTAATGAGGTAGAGTTGTGTGGGCTATGGTGTAGCACTCTCACACACTCAATACTAGCAGAAATGAAGCTCGGGATCTCGCTCTATATGCCGCGAGTTTTTCTTCTTATTTTTATATGAGTTGGAGGTTGATTTCAAATTCACATCTAAGGCTCCCTATAATCACTCTTCTAAAAATAGGGAGATATTCTCTCAACTTATACCATCTAATTTTCCACGAATCTATTAGGTAAGTGATTACACAAGAATGCCAAGTCATTTAGACTTTTACAAGAGATAGAAAAGTAATAACCCATAAGCTAGTGTTCCTATGCTACTTGCTTCATGTGAAATCTTCTTCAAGGATTTCAAGCCAAATTTGTAGGCTTGATTTGCACCAACAAAGTCCCCTTATAGGTAGTTCATTTTGTTTTAGTCATTTGGTATCCTAGAATCTCATAGACTAGGTCCAACTTCTCACCATTCATTGCAATGTATGTATCCATCTCTAGATTTTAAATACTCTTTGGAAAGTTTATCTTGTCTAGTTCTTCTCTATAAAAGAATTTAATCAAATTATTAATGTTCTTTGAGTTATTAAGTTTTTAGTGAAGACCAGTTTTCAGCATAACTGAGTGGATAGGTAGCCTATTTTGAAGCAAAAATTTGCCAAACCAAAAATACTCAAAATTGAGTGTTTGATAGCGCATTTGAAAGCCATTAGTGTCTATTTTGAGTTACCAAAAGAACAATTTCAGTGTAGTCTTCAATTGACCAGTTTTCATTCTAAGTTTCAACTGTAGGTAAACGTTTTGATCGTAAGAAGGACTTCTACACTTTTCGTTGCACATAGGAAAGCATCATTTCAATGAGGCCATTCTAGGTGTGTGTTGGCATGCAAGGAATGAGGAGATAGAGTAGTCAAGAACAATCTAATAATAACACCTAATCATTTTTTTCATAAATCATTTCCAACCAAATGTGATTTTCATCACTACACCAAAATTATAAATACCTTTTTTGGAAGATTAGAATCCATTTTTTTCAATCTGAGGAATCCTCAAGATTGAGGAGTACTAGAAGTAGTCACACATAAGTTTTAGACTCCGTTTGAGCCCTCAAATAAACTTTGGAACCTAATTTTTAACTAGGTCGGACACTAGGTCTAGACAAGGCCAAAGCTAGTAAAAAAACTATAAAAAGAGCTAGAGAGATCATTTTTTGAGGTTGCTCTTGGAGAGATTAGAGATTTTGTAAAAGAGATCTTATGTAATTGAAAGCACTTCATTGTTCCTCTCTTTGTTCTTGCCTTGTGTGTGCATGTGTGTGTATGTGTATGCATGCTAGTGTGCTTCTCACTCACGCACTTGTGCTTTCACTTGGTCATGGTCATTATACCAACCCTCACCTCTCCATGGATTGAGATTTATGAGGTGGATCTCATCATGTTGGTACTCACGAGTGTGCTAGAATGACACCAAATTTGGTGTTGTTGCCAGGGAGAGAGCTTCCAAGAGGAGCATGTGATTGTAAGACATAGAGTTGTGATGTTGGAGTCGTAGGTAATTTCTTAAGGTTTCACTTTTTTATTACTTTCTTCATCATCATCATCCTCACCATCTCCCACCTCCATCCCCACCTTCACTAAATTTTTAGTTTTTTGGTCATATTCCCTTCCCTACCTCATTCCCCTCATTTCATTTGTGAGAGAGAGCTTGTGTGCATTCTTTTTTCTTATTGTTTGTGAGCTTTTGTTGTATGTTTCAGCTGAATCATCATCTCCAATAGCTTGTGCAGGTATGATAGACCTTTGCATAGGTCCCAAGATGATGCATCATTAGAGCACTCCAAATCATGAAAAACATCACAAAAATTTGCATTTTTTTGGTCTATTGCAACATACCAAACCACGATAGGCACCATCTACCATGATAAACATCGTCTATTGCAATAGAAACTCATCTATCTTGACAGAAACCCATCTATCGTGATAGATTGAAATCCAGGATAGACGAAAAATGACGGATGATAAACACCATCTATCATGACAAACACCTATCTATCCTGATAGACACATCTCTATTGCAATAGACACTGTCTATCACGATAGACCAAAATACATGACAGACGAGAGATGATAGATGGAAGATCATAGACATCCATCTATCACGATAGACACCCATCTATCACGACAGACACCCATCTATCACGATAGATAGAGGCCACGATAAACGATAGACACTGTCTATTGCAATAGACACTCGTCTATCATGATAAATAGCCACACATGATAGAGACCATCTATCATGGTAGACATGCATCTATCGTGACATACACGCCTATAGCAATAAACACCCATCTATCACAATAGACCGACATTTTTGGCAAAAATTAATGTGCTAATTTTGTGAAAATCAGGGTTAAAATTTGGCATTTTTTGAGTTCTTTCACCTATACCATTACAAAAGCCTTAGAAAAATAAAAAAGTATCATGAGAGATCTTGTTTGCCTATTTCAACCCCCTGAACCCTGAACTAACATAACGTTTTCATATGAATTCCGTTTTTGAGCTCCAGAGTGTGTTGGAAAGCTCATTAAATTTTAGATAGGGTAATTTGAAGTTGACCCAAAAGTGGGATTAGAAAATCAAACGAGCTTTGGAAAATTTTTTATCAATACAAAGGGGGAAAAGGGTCTTTAAAAATGTCTGAATATAATTCTCTGCCAATTGAAGCTAAAGGATTGAGATAAATGGAAATTTTACAGGATCATTAAGAGCTCTTGGAGAAACCCAAAGCAAGATGCTATTGTGTGCAAGCTTGGGAATGCGCGTCCTGGGCATACAAGTGCAACAAGGAGAAGTGACTTGAGGTTGGAAAAAGGTCTCTCAACCCCCTCACTCAATTTTAAGCATAGGCTAAGTGCGATTAGTGGTTTTGATTGATTAGAGGCACGATTAGAACACTCAACTTCTAAGAAACTTTAAATTCTCAAGCTAAAGAATAGGTTAATCGCAATCAAGGGACAACTTAACGGCAAATAACTTAATCTGATTGGACGAAGAACATCAAGTATAGCAAACCAAAGTGCTCCTTAGGACGCATATTTTAAAATAAGGAAATACATCCAAAAAGAAATTAAAAGGAACAAATGATTGATATCAAGGAATTGGCAACGTGTTTTTACAAGGGTCCTTGGGCTAATCAATGGGGCATATGAACCTTAGATCAGGAAGACACCTAGGGAGAGACTGATGAAGTATTAGATCATCTGAGGCTAGTGTCAACCATACAACTAGGTCATGGTCCCAACAGCTTAGAGATTATCCCTACATACTCAATTTGGAAACGAGCGATTCAGATATGTCCTTTAACATGGAACGACGAATAGTTAGTGCAAGCACAACCTATTTATAGACACCAGAAGGTCCCTATAAGATGTAATTGGAGTATATTAGGACCAACCGATTAGGTGCACACATCCATGAGGATAGTCTATGACGACCAATTGTCCAACTCAAAAATCCTGATCAACCCTTCAGTCTTGAACATCTAGTGGTTAAATTCAAAGAGGGTTCATATATTGATAAGCAAGGAACCATATATGTGGTTAACATATTACCAGATAGGACAAATGAGTTTGAAAGATTCATTCCCGAGAATGAGATAGAACACCTGGAGGAAGGAGATCTAAGATGAGAACCCAAGACTCCTTGAGCCAAGTCTGTTTTGACCATAGTGATTACTCTAGAGTGGGTTCCCCAAGACAACAAAAGTATAGAATTATTCCTGAATAGAGAAATGGAGGAAACTTTTTGGAGATTCAAGTCAAATCAACTCAGTGACATAGGCAGAGTCACAATCTACGAGTTCAAAGATCCGAAGCTTCCAAGCAAATTTGTCTACCTAGATAATGTCTGAGAGAATGTTCTTGGTAACAGAGCATGGTAGGCATGCATACACTTGGAAGGGTGAATTGATTTTCCCTCCTCTAAGATCTAATGTTTTCCATGGGCACCAAGGAGCATCCCAGACTCATGAAACCTAGAGGGAAAGAGCTGAGAAAGACCTGAAGTGAGCTTTGCAAACCCCTTAGGAAGAGAGCAGTCAGGATTGGATGCAGAAAGAACATATTAGGACAGACATAGAAATCTGAGACACCAAAGAGGCATAGATGAGTTTTCCTTGCCTAGGCCTAGAGAACACCCCAAAATCTTAAGACCGGCCCAACCGATTAAATTCATGAAGAGTTACTTCCATGGCACTCAAGATCCATACGATCATGTAGCACAGTTTAGACACGTTTTGAGATCTGAACAAGTCCAAGACCTATTGTAGCTCAGTGATGAGTAGCACCTCCTTTAATGTCAATCTCGGATGACGTGAGGATGGTATGATGACCTCGAGCAAGTGAAGGCACAAGTGCGTGAGTGCAAAGCGCACCAACATGCACACACATACACACACGCGCACACAAGGCAAGACAAAGAGTGAGAAGCAATGCAGTTCTTTAGATTACTTTCAAAAAGCTCATACAAGTTCAAATCAATTACAAGCTAACCTCAAAAATGAGCTCTCTAGCTCTATTTATAGTTTTTGACTAAGTTTTGGCCTTGTCTAGACCTAGTGTCCGGCCTAGTTAAAAATTAGGTTCTCTACCTGTAAGGAATTGAACTCACAACCTCTTGGTTAGGAATGTGATGGGCTAACCACTTGCCCCAAAAGCCATGGTTGAGGATTACTTCCTAATCCTCTCTCTTAGGGTGTGGTTCAACCATCTCCTACCAGGATTATGTTACATTCTTCCCCCCTTGAACTCCCTCGGGAATGTACCCTGACCAGCTATGGGACTGGTAGGATGTACCATGGATGTACCCTGGTAGGATGTACCCTGACCAGCTATGGGACTGGCAGGATGTACTCAATCAAGTTCCATCCAAGGATTCCCAAGGAATTCACACATTGCAAGCTAGCTCATTGGAAAGTTCGTTCCGAGAGCTTTCCAACGGTATATTGCACGCCTCAATCCGACCTACAGATTGGGAGATACACCCCAATCATTGTAAGGTCCATCATTGAAATCGACGCGCGCCTTCCACAAATCCTACCCTTTCACATGGAGGATGCCCAAGCGCCTTTTTTAGAGGCCATTGGGTCATTCCACTTTGCCCAAGCCTACTTCCTAGGCTCTGATACCAATGTAAGGAATTGAACTCACAACCTCTTGGTTAGGAATGTGATGGGCTAACCACTTGCCCCAAAAGCCATGGTTGAGGATTACTTCCTAATCCTCTCTCTTCGGGTGTGGTTCAACCATCTCCTACCAGGATTATGTTACACTACCCTATTTGGAGGTTCAAACAGAGTCTAAAAAATGTGAAAACTGATAGGTAGGTACTTCTAAAGCTCCTCAAGCTCAAGGACTCCTTGGCTTGCACAAAGTGGAGCTACAAAAATATGAAATTGTATTTACAATGGTTTTTAGTGATGAAAATCACTATTTTTGTAGGGATTTCTTCTAACATTCTGACATACATTTCCTGGAGCTCCCTACTTGCTCCTTCTTCTTGTGTGCCCAACTCTTTGATGCCTGAAAAATTTAAGTGGCCTACTTGCCAGATCTTCTTTGACTAATGTGTCTGCTTGTGCTTTCTCTTCGTTCCGACTCCCTACGTAGGCTTCCTTGTCTTGTGACTCCTTCAGTTCCTTGACTACTGCCAACAACCCCCCCCCCTCTCTCGCGACTGTCGTCTTTGACAGACCCTTGTCTAGCTGTGCGTTGGACATAATACTGAACAACATCGGCCGTGAGGTGGTGTTCTTCTAATCGTAGCCCCCGTGCTAGGTCTGTTAACAATGCATCCCAATTCACTGGTCCTGGGACGTCCGGATGTGGCACCCGCAGTTGTTCTGAATGGATGGTTCTCTCCACAGCAAATAAGTGGAGGAGATGTGAGGGCCTGGGTACAAATATTTCTGAGTGATATTCCCCGAATCCTGTTACGAACATCTCCTCGAATGTCTGTTTAAACCAAGCTGGGAGGTATTTGATTCTGGCGTGCAAAGCATATATTACCTCTATTGATAGGGTGGTGCTCATGTCGTATACCAGATCTTGGTTGCCTGTAAGAAAGCCAACTCCTGAGAAGTGGGGGTCTTTAATATTCTTGAATGTCGTGAATGTGATTAGCATTAGTTCAAAGATTTTCATGCACATGTGGGCCATCACATCGGGGGTATTCTGTAGTCGAATGCTCTAGTGACGGATGGTAGAAATCATATAATTCACAGTGGGAGGTCCTTGTGGAGGCGCTAGATAAACATAGTTTAACCACTTTGTACAACCTTTGATGTTCTTGACAGCAATGGTAAACTCGGGCCAGGTGCGTCTACGGAAGACTGGAACATAACAGGGATTGTATTTAATAAAGAGTGGCATGTTAGTCCAAGTACGAACCATCTCTGGGTAGGTCTCGAGAAGACGGATCCTCCAGGTGGGTTGATGAATGGATCCTTTTTTAGCACTTTCTGGGATATCATTGGGCCCAAATTGTGTGGCGAAAGTTGGAGGTTTGCCACATCGGCATTGGATCTCCGCATTGTAATCAGCCAGGAGTACACAATATGGTACATATTGATCGTCGTTGGTGCCGATCCATCTATGATGAGATATAGTACGGAAATATTCTGACTTTATGATGGTGTCTTCTAAGTTGGCCATTGATTGGATTTGGATTGCCACTCGATCTTCATGGGTTGTCGCTGTTTTTTCTAGTTTCTGTAGCCATTCAGGTACTTCGACTTCTAAGGTGTCCATTCCTTCCGAGGTCTGCTGACCACCTGGCATCGGCATAGGAACATATGGTTCCTCATACATTTCGTCCACCTCAATGGGTACCAATTCATCTGGCTCTGGTTCTACAACTGGAGAGGGCTGCCTTTCATATTCCAATAACTTCTTCTGTAGTTCCGCCACCTGCTCTGTTAATGCCTTTACTTCCGCTGAAGTCGAGGTCGTTTCTATGAATTTGGATTGTGCCTCCTGTTCCCTGAGCTGGCGACGTAGTTCATCCCGTTCCCTTTCCAAATCGTCATGTGCTTCTAATAAATCAGCATAGCTTTCCAAGATTGTTTTCATTGTTTCTGAGGGAACTTCTTTGAATTGTTCTGGGTCAATTTCATGGGGAGAGCCTTCCATGGTAGCTTCCAGGTTTTCTTCGTTTTGTTTCTGCAGACGCTTGTTTTCTTCAAGGGTTGTAGCCATGTGTTTTCTGAGTAGAGTCAAATTTCGCCGGACTCTCAGATTATCTATTTGGTAAACCTCTAGTAAGGCTTCGAGTTGTTTGACACCTGACTCTTGTGATGGTTGGGGTGTCTCTAGGAGGGTTTGATGAGCTTGCTCGAGAGTGGTGTAGCGTTGATTGAGGTCTGCATTTTCTTCTTCTATACTTGTAAGCCGTCGATGTAGTTGTTGATGATTCGTCGTCAGTTGATGATGACGGTCTTCGAGAGCCTGATACTCACTCTGAAGTTGATACACGCATTGATGTAATGTCATGAATATACTATTTACATTAAACGATGCAAGGAAAGATGAAGATGCAGGGGGAATGGGGAAGGGGAAGGGAGTTGTGAATGTTGTGGAGTCAAGTGGTGAGGTAGGTGGAGGGGGTATGGGAGATTGAGGTTGCGTGGGGGGTGGGAGTGGTGCGGTGGCTGGTGATGTTTCCATTGTGTCGAACGTGTGTGTGACTGTATAGATGGGAACATTGGGTGGGTTGGATGTGATATTTGTGAAGAGTGTTGTGAAGGTGGGCATGGTAACTCCTCCGAATTGGATGTCGGGAGAGAGGGGAATTCCCATGACTACTATGGTAATGGCAGAGAAATAGGCGTGGTAGTGCCAGGTGGTGAGGTGACTTGTGTAGTGAGAGGTGAGGTGGGTGGTGAGAGTGGTTCCTCCTGATGTTCTTCTGTTTGTGTGTTACCTCCTGGTTCTAATACATTGATGTGGATTTGTTTGCCAGATCGCATGGGACGGGTAGGCACTCGTTTCTCAAATCGATGAATATAAGTCATGGCTACATGAACAACCTCATCTAAGCCTATTGCATCAGCGTGCAGGTTCATTGATTCGATAAACATGTCATCCACACCTTCCTCGGCTAACATTTGGCTCATGAACATCTTTTCTGTCTCGAGCGACAGTTTGTGTTGCTCTTGGACCCGCTTCATGGTTTCGTATAATCTTTTTATTTGGGCCGAGTATGCCGAGGCACTTGCTAGTTCTGAAAGTTCTTCATATTCTTGATCATACTCCTCGTTTGCCTCTTGTTCTTCTGTCTCTTCTTCATCCTCTTCTACTTCTACTACTCCCGGTTGGGTCGGGGCTGAAGTTGTAGTCGTGGGTTGTTGTCCTTGGGTCTGCTTTGCTTCTGTCTCTAGGTTAGATTCATTGATCAAGCGGGCAATTTCTTCATCAGTCAGATCAGCAAGGGTGTAACCTTGAGGGAACTCCAAGTCTGAAGGAATAGGAGGGAACACCAGGTTGGGTCCTTCTGCACTTGGTCTGGGTAGGCGAATGGTAAATGGTCGGACACGCCTCGTTTGTGGAGGAGTCACCTCGGGTGTGGTAGTGGCTCCCCTTGGTTGAGCGCATGGTAATTGAACTCCCCCTCTCATCTTCTTCGATGGAGGGCCCGCCGTTGATAGTCATCTTTGGAACTCTTGGGCCCTGGACCATACTAGTGCTCTTTGAATGGGCACGTCGTAAGCTAAGCACCTGTAAATTATTCTTGTGAGATCACAGCATCCATGAAGTACATTTTTCTGTTTCTTATTCCACCGTTGATGGGCTAGGTGTATTTGATCGATGATCCAGTGTGGTATGTTGATGGTGAGATTCTCTGTCTCTGCCAAGTACAAGCTGAACCATATCTTTTTTGGTGGCATAGTGAATCATTCTTGGGCGAGAAAAGCAAAATGTTGCATAATAGTTTGTAGGTGGAGAGCAATGGTAGGTGTCATTGCTACCATGTCCTTCAATTTGTTGAGATCCTTATGCTTCATCCTGCCTGGAACCATTGTTTCTTTCTCAGTGGGAATATGCATGCCTTGCATGTTCAATGCTGCCCGTACCAAATTGAGGGTCAGTTTGAATCTCTTGAGTTCGTGGCCTGGCAATAGTGAGGGTAGCACAAAAGTACTATCGCCTCCCTTGGCCCTGCTAGGAGTGATGGTACTGATAAAATAGGAGCAGCGAAGGAAATCTGGCTTAGGCAAATGTGCTCTGAAGTAGCTATCCAATCCCGCTTTGGTCCAAACCGAACGCATTACTTCTGCATTCTAGTAGTTTTCAAATTCGCGAGTGAAGAAATGTTAACGTCCCCATTTGCCATTGAACTCAATTTCTGCTTCCCAGAAGTAGGTGCCATCACCCAATGGCCCTACGACATCACTAAACCAATGAGCGTGTTTCCCCACTTTAGAAGTGTGTCCCTGAGGAGGGTCCTGAATCAGAAAAACATGCACCGCTTGAAGTTCTTGAGGCCTTTTGGTGAGTGGTGGTTCCAGGAGGAGGGTTTCAATGTCCACAATCTGTGCGCTAGACCGTGCCTGGGAACTGGTGCCTCTTGCTTCTGCCATTGTTATTGCTTGCTTGCTAGTTCTGTGAGAATATAGATCATGTCTTAATATTGTAATGGACAAGATAGAACACTTTTTGTCCTCGTTACAACATTATCATGAGGTGAGTAATGGGTTAGTGGGTCAGTGAGTGCTCGATGATTGTGGAGACTCTGGAGGGCTTTATGAGTATGTCTGCTTGGGAATGAGGCGTTTTTGGGACCCATTTACAAGTGAGTCTGTGCGTGCTTCTAGGCGGCTGTGTGTTCGTGCGTATTAAACAAGAGTGGGTAACGGCTCCTTGAGTGAGTGAACCCTGTCGTGTATGATGTGATTCGTGCGGGACTAGTTGAGCCCGCAAGCAAGCCTTAGGCACCCAAATTTGTCTTGATTGTGGGCCAGCCTTCATCGACTTCTTGGGCACCCAGATAGATTTCACTTTCTCAAAAGAAGTTTTGGAAGTCTTCTTATTAGTATCATGTCGTTGATTACTAATAGGAAGTTGAGATGATTGTTGTCGCTTGATTGTAACAGGCCGCTTGCCTTTTCGCACCCACAATTGTTTCAATGGCTGAGTCATTCTGCTTCGCACGTTCTTTTGGCCTCCAGCATAGGTAGTCTTCAGTAATTGATATGCCTGTGGTTGCTGCCTCCCTCTGGCCTTTGGAAAAGAAGGGAGTTCTGTTGAGGCCTTGACTTCTTTATTGAGATCACCATTCCTCTGCATAACATAGCTTTGGACAAGAACAGCATGGTCAACTTCATGTGTACCCTTGGAAGGACCAGGAGTCTGTGCCTTTTCTAGTTCCTTGAGTGCTCCATTATCTAAGTCAACTGTAATTCGACTCTGATTTATCCATACCTGAAGAAGTCCACTTCTTAGGTTTAAGTTGACTGCATGGTCATAGATCCAATCTTGACCCAAGACCAGAGGCTCAGTGAGATCCTCATCTTGACACACTAGTACCTTAACTGTCATTGGAACATCTTGAATGGAGAGGGGAAGTTCCACCTCGCCCATGCAAGGGGTTTCCACACCTCTTGATCCTATGAGATATGCTTCTATAGGATTGACTTTTAATTTCAATTCTCAACAGTAAGAAAGTCTCACCGCACTAGTGGCTGCACCTGAGTCAATCAATGCTCGCACAATTTTTGCACTAACTCCTTGTCCTATCTCTAAGGTCACAAAAGGACGTCGATCTATTATTCTTTGGGGACTTATTCCTGAGACTTCACACATTGCCACATGATATCTTGGATCCTCATAGGCACATGTTCTAGGTTGATCCCTACCTTGCCGTCTCAACTTCATCCTCCTGATGCGTTCTAAAGCTTCTGCTTGAGCTTCTTCTCGAACTCGTTTCTCTTCTTCTTTGTGTTTCTTAGCAGTGTTGAGTCGACTGAACATTTCTTCTCTGAGAGGTTCCTGATACAACTTGACTCTGCATCCGCTGATGTAGCTCGGAAGAATATCACCTTCTAAGGTGGCTAGTTGTACTGCTCCACTCGTTGAGATCCTATTTATGATCATAGGTCCATAGCCACGTTTCTCTAATTTTCTTGCATGTTGCTTCAAAGTGTAGACTAAAACTAGGTCTCCGGCCTTTAATCCTTTATCCTTAACATGGGCATCAAAGTACGCCTTTTGTCGTTTCTTTGCTGCATATATTCTTGCTGCAGCTCTTAGTCTGGTTTCACCTAATCATTCAAGGTCAAAAATCCTCAAAGAGAGTTCATGGCCCGTCCACTCATGCTCCTATGCTACTCTCAATGTGGGAATTAAGAAGTCCAAAGGTAGCACAGCATTTTGACCAAATACCATCTGAAAGGGTGTGGCTTGGAGTACCGTTTTATAGGCCACTCGGTATGCCCAAACAACATGGTGTTGTACATGCTTGCTGCCAAGATATGGTACTTCTGGTCTTTTACTACCTCTCTATCTTGAGTGTTTATGACTGGGTGATTAGGCTCGTAGGTCAGTACTGACACGAATGGCTTAGCCCACTGAGGTACAACTTCCAAATTAAACAAGTAAGCATCAGGAAGGTCATCTGATACTCCTTGGGGGGCTTCTCCCGATGTGAGCCTAGAGAGGTGGTCTGCTCTCAAGTGAGTTTTCCCTTTCCTCACCACAACCTCGAAGTCGTATTCCATTAGTAAGAGAAACCATCTTACTAATCTACCTGTATTGCATGGCTTGTTTACCAAGTACAACAGTGCTTGATCATCAGTAAAAAGTTTAAACTTATTTGCAAGCAAATAGTGTCTAAACTTTTTAACTGCATATACCATGCCTAATCCCTCTCGTTCAGTGGTTGTATAGTTTCGTTCAGCCACATTCAACTGTCTACTAGCATAGGCAATCGGAAGATCCATATTGCCTTCGCCCGTAGGTTGTGCAAGTACACATCCAATAGCATAATTGGATGCATCCACATGAACATGGAAGGGCTTATTCCAATCCGGTGTGGTCAAGATTGGTGTTGAACACAATCTTCTTTTAAGCTCATTGAAGGAGTTTTCACATTCATCAGTCCACTCGAAGTTAGTCAAAACTCCAACAGAGGCTTTGCTATGATGGCATACATGTGTATAAACCGTCGGTAATAACCACAATGCCCCATGAAAGCTTGTACTTCCTTGACATTCTTTGGCCTAGGTAACTCGGCTATGGCTCCTACTTTCTCTTCATCGGTGGATATGCCATTCTTTGACACTATGTGTCCTAGAATCTTGCCTTGCCTGACCATGAAAATGCACTTTTCTGGGTTCAAGAAGACTTGATACTCTCTACATTTGTCAAAGATTTGCTTGAGTTCTGGTATATGTGTCTGTCTAATGTTGGAATGAGCACAGAGGTCATCAACATAGACTTCCAAATTCTTCCTCAAGAACTCTTTAAACACGTGGCACATCAGTCTTTGAAAGGTTGCAGGAGCATTGGTAAGCCCAAATGGCATTACTCGAAAGGCAAATATACCCCACTCTGTGGCAAAAGTTGTCTTATGCTGATCTTCTAGAGCTATGGCTACTTGATTGTAGCCCAAAAATCCATCAAGGAAGTTGTACACTTCCTTGCCTGCTACTCTTTCTAAGAGATGTTCTGTGATAGGAAGTGGATAGTTATCTCCAATTGTGGTTGCATTGACCTTCTTCAAGTTAATGCATACATGCAGCTTTCCATTCTTCTTGGGCACCACTACAATGGGGGATACCCACTCAGTGTGCTCAATTTCATAGATGAATCCAGCTTCTACCAGACGATCTATCTCTTCTTTGATCTTGGCCGCATAATTATCATTATATGTGTATGGCTTTTGCTTAGAGGGTTTTGCATCTAAGTTCATGGGAATCGTGTGTGAGCATATGTCTGGTTCAACACCCTTCAAATCCTTGTAACTCCAAGCGAATACATCTCTGTATTCTCTTAGCAAGGCTATTAACACATGCTCTTCTTCCTCGCTTAGGTCATGGCCTATGTATGTGCATCTCTCCTCTCCTTCTTCCATGGCTATCACTATTTTCTTGGTGGTTTCTTTGTTATCATAGGCTTCTCCTAATCGTGCCTCTCGTTTAGGCATTCTTATCATGACTCTCCTATCATCTATCTCATACTTTTTAAAGTTTTTCGGGACCTCAAACAAAGATTCTTCCTCTTCTGGTGTGACTTCTCTCTTCTTTCTTTTCTTTCCTTCATCCTTATGGGTCACTTGTGTGGCTAACCTTACATCATTAGTTATCTCTCTGTGTCTCTGGGGTTGGAATTCCACTTCATAGAAGTATTCTTCATCTGATGCAAAAGGTGGGTCCATAGTGATTGGCTCTAGATCGGAGTCGCTCGCATCCTCAAATGCATCAGGGCTAGGTTCACACTCTTCTAAAACTGCATCTCCCATGATTGGCTCTATGGAGAAAACTGAAATGTCATAGCCATCCTCATCACAGTGTGGTGTCCATTGTTCTTCATTGATGGCTACATCCATGGTTGCTAGGATTTCTGCCCAGCCATGGGGTTCAAATTCTTCATCAAGAAATACTACAGGTGCATAGGCTGGGTCTTGAATGGATCTATGTGTTTCTTTTGCACCTATCTCTCTGGCTTTTTCTCTCTTCTCCTCTTCTACTGCCACTTTACACATCCATAAGTGAGTGTCTTCATGCATCCATGAGGATCCTGATCCTATGGAGTGCACTGACTCTGTATCATCTTTAGCTCTATGGATGGGATTCCATTGGATAGGAGGGACATCTCTATGAGAGTAATCCTTGAGATTGACTTTGGTCGTAACACCTAAGTGTTGCAAATACAAGGAATTGGTTCCCCAATTCTGGACCACTTGCAACTGTCGCATAAATGGTCTTCCCAAAATCATCTCATAGGCATGGTTCTTGCTAAAATCACAGATAGCAAATGTGTGCTCAAACTCTACTCCACATGTAGTGAGAGTTATTCCTTCCAGCAAGCCTAAGGGTCTTTCTATGTGGCCGTCAGCCATCTGCAATTTCATCCTCGTGGGCATGAGTGCTGGCTTGCCCCAACGCTTCCATAGGGAAGTGGTGGCAATAGCAACTCCTGCACCTGAGTCTAGAATTGCCTTGGTTGTGTACCCCTGATGGGTAATGGTAAGATAGGTGTTTCCTTCTTCACCTTCACTCATATCTCCGATCTTTTCTAAAGGAATTTCTGGCACTGTCCTATGAGAACCTACCTGGAAACGCGGTTTTGCTATCTCTTGTACTTGTTTGGCTACATGTTTCCATAACTCTGGCCTAACTTTGAGTAGCTCTTCTAAGGTGAGGTTGCACTGCACCTTAGTATTTTTCACTACCTCCGTATTCCTAGGTATGACTGAGTCTTCGTTTCTTACCATGACCATGGGTGCTCTCATACAAGTAGACTTGGCTTCCCATGGGCCTGTGAAATGGGGTAATTCTTGTAGGGAGTTAGACTCGAAGTCTAACCTCTCTTGATTTTGTGCACTCTCCTGCTCTCCATAAATGGATGGAATATCTTGTGGGAATTGATCCTGCGTGTCATCCACAAGTTCAATGGGAGGAGGGGCTTCACTTTCATTAGCCCATTTGTCTTCTTGAATCTCTCTTAGGAATTCTGGAGTGAACCTATTCATAGAAGAGGAGGTGTCTGGTTCAGTGGAATTGGGCACATAAGCTTCCTGTGGGGGATGGCTTATGTTTTTGCTTGCCTCATCTCTTTCTTGATTTTTTTCTTCCTTGGCAGATCTTGCAATTATGCTCTCTAACTTCTCTAGGAGTCCATCCAAGTGCAATTGTGTCTTAGCTGAGCGTGAGTAGTTGAAAAGGCGACTGGCTTCAAACATGGTCTGAGCCAATGCGACCATTTTCGCGCAAAGCTTGGTTCTTTCTATCTCTAGGTCGGCTCTGGGGTAGCACTTGTCATGATCCGTCACATTTGGCCCTTCTTGGATTCTGGCCTGATATGCCTTAAGCATCATGTCTATGTCTTCAGGAGTGGGGTCCGCTAACACTCATCCTACTCTAGGGGGTGGTGGGATGGTCTTAGGTAGGTGGACAGATGGTGGGTTAGATGGTGATGGAAGTGAGGGTGGTGGTGGTATGTGAGAGTTTGTTTGAGAGGTGAGTTCAACAATTTTGGCTTTTGTTTCTCTTATGCTTTCTTCTAAGTCGCTCATCTTTTTAGACCATTGTCTTTTCATTCTTTCTCGACTATCCCTCCAGGCTCTAGACCGTTTCTTGGCTATGCTCTCGGTTTCACTAACCTCTGCACTCTTCTCTTGACCTATTCCTGGGTTCTGTTGCAGAGCCTGGGCCCTAGTGACCACTTGCACTGGTGCAGTGGAAGTGACACTTCCTGTTGAGTCTACGACTAACCCAATAACGTTAATTGGAGTTATTTTTGGCATATTATTGGGATTCTTAGGGCAGTCTCGTAAGAGATGCTCCTTCCCCCAGTCTTGACAAAAGCCTTGTATTGTTACTGACTGGGGTTGTGTAGGTGCAGGCAGGGGGCAATCACGAATGAGGTGATCTCCCTGACATCTGTAGCATGGCCCCCTAGGGAATAAGGGTCTTACCTGCCTAGGTTGAGGTCTAGAGTTGGGGTTTGCGTACATGACGTTTGTGTAGTCTGGCTCCCAACTAGGTTCATTCGGTTCTTCACTATAGTAGGACTCACCATGTTCAATAGATTGCATGTGGTAAGCATGGGGACTATCAATATGTGTAGAATCAAAGCTATGGTCACTAGGATCACTTTCTGAAAGCAATGGTGTTACTGGCACTATAGCTCTATTCAAATTTTCCTCAACTGCTGCATACTTTACAGGAATCACATTAGCTGGGGTTGGGGGTTGTTGAGCTAAAACAGGTTGTGGCCTTTGTTGGTTTTGGTAGGGTTGTTGATAGGATTGCTGCGGTCTACCATATTGTTGTGGAGGGTACTGGCCCTGGTATCTTCCTTGTTGTGGATAGGGCTGAGGGTAGGTTTGCCTAACTGCTTGCTTATTGTATGGGCAGTCTTGTGTTGTGTGATTTGTGTATCTCCGTTCTATGGTGCAATATTGGCTGCTAGGGTTCACTTGGGGCTGAGCCATGATGGGACATGCGTTCGCCATATGGTCACCCCCACAAGTATAGCACCTCTTTACTGGGGAAAATCTAGGAATTTGTTTACTGTAGACACCTAGTTTTTGAGCTACTTTCTCCGCAAGTTCCTCAATTGATGTGGATTGCGAGGAAGAGAGACTAGAGGCACTATCTGAATCTTTGTAGATTTTTGAAAGCTCTAGTTCCTTCCCTAGGTTATCCTCAATGTCAACGCACATGCGTACACACTCTTCTATAGTCCTAGGGTCCTTTAAGTACACATAGGATCGCAACTTTGTACTTAGCAATCCATCCAAGAATAAAGACACTTGTTTGGCAGGTGTGGGTAACTCAGGAATAGGGCATCTCTCAAGGTACTGCCTAAATCTTCTTCCTGCAAGTCTCACAGTGTCTTGAGGGGTCTGCTTGAAGCTGTATATCAATGAGGAAGTATTATGCCTTATGCCACTTTTAGAGAATTCGGTGATGAAAGCCTCTAAGAGTTGGTCTATGCTCCTGAACTGTCTCTCATTCAATGGTTGAAACCAAGTAAGGGTTGTGTTCCTAAGTGTTAGACCAAAGGCATTATATTGCGTGAATAGGTCCTCAACTTGTTCAGCTCTCAAGACTTGCCTAAACTCGGCCACATGATCATATGGGTCTCCTATGCCATCAAAGTAATTATTCATGGACTTAACTAACTGAGTCGGTCTCAAAATCCTGGCATGCTCCCTAGGCCTTGGCAGAGGGAAATCATCAGCATTCCTCTGGTTGCTTGGGGCTCTAAGTCCCTTAGGTTCCACTCTATTTGTTTTCGTTCTCGTTCTGTCTCTTCCCACTAGGTTGGCAAAGCTTGCCTCCGGTCTATCTCTATGTTTGTCTCTTTGGGTTTCATGAGCTTGGGATGTTCCAGCTCCTGGGTGACCAAAGGACACAGTTGATCTTGGTTGGGGGAAAATAAATTCACCTTTCCAAGTCTAAGCATGCCTATCATTTTCTGTAACCACAAAGATCCTCTCTGAAGCGTGATCTAAGTAGGTCACTCTACCTCGGCTATCAGGATCTTTAAACTCATATATCATGGTTGTTCCTACCTCATTTGGCTGATTAGATCTATATCTCCAAAAGGCTTCATCAGTCTCTCGGCTCAGGAGTAGATCTATGCTCTTATTGTCTTGGGGAATCCACTCTGGTGTGATAATCCTAGTGAGAACAGATTTGCCTCGGGGGGTTCTAGGTTCTACACCCATGTTTCCTTGCTCCAGGTCACCTAAATTCGCTTCTGAGATCACATTCCCAAATTCATCTGTCCTATCTGGATGACTGGTGACTACATATATTGTCCCTTCTTTGTCCAAGTATGCTCCATTTTCAAACTTGACAGTTGGGTGCTCTAGTCCAATGGATTGGTCAGGGTTTTTGATCTGGACCATAGATCTTCCTAGGCCGTCCTCATAGATGCTAGCACCTAATCGGTTGGTCCTAAGGTATTCCAGCTGCGTCTTGTAGGGGCCTTCTACCCTATGTAAATATGGCACTCCAGAACTTCCTGTAGGTCTCTCCATACCGTGGGACATCTCAGACTCGCTAGTTTCAGAGCTAGGGTAGTACGAATGATGGCTCAACTGCTGGGCCCAAGACCTAGCAGTATGATTGACACTAGCCTCTGAAGATCTAAGACTTTGTCTATCTCTCCCTAGGTGTTGTCCTGATCTAAGGTTCATAAGCCCAATTGAATAATCCCAATTTTTTCCCAAGTACACTTTGTGTTGCTGAGTTCTTTTGTATCAGTCACTTGTTTTTTTTAATTGCTCTTAGGGTGTCACTTCTTGTCCAATTAATCTTCGTCGCAAGGAACACTTAAGTTTTTATCGTACTTTGAGTGTTGTTGCTTGATTTAATTTCTTTCCCTTAGGTTGTTTCGCAATTGTAATCTCCTAGCACTTTCACTTTGAGTGATTAGAGTTCTTGACCTTGGTTGTTCTTAACGTGTTCTTAATTTATCAAAACCTCTATCCGTACTTAGCCTATGCTAGGGATTGACAGAGGGTGTTGAGAATTTTCAACCTTAAGTTTCTTCCCTTGGTTGCCGTTGTATGCCCAGGAAGCGTGTTCTCAAGCTCGCACTTACTTTTGCTTCGAGTACCCTTCGATGCTCTCAAAGAACGTGAAAAAGTCCACAGTTAGCTCAAGAGTTGAATTCAGTTGACAGACAGATCACTTTCATGCATGTAATTCACAGACCCAATTGTCTTTTGTCTTTATGAAAAACAATCCCAAGGGAAACTTAGTTTTCCTACCCCGAGATATGGTCACTTCACATTACCCTTTCTAATGATCCTAACATTAATTCTACCATAACCAGTGGAAGTTTTGGTTGTACTCCCCACGAGCTTTCCAACAAAACAAAAATCACCGCAATCAGACTTGGTATGAGGAGGTTATGTCCATTCAGAGTTTTGGGCCAAATCAGGATTTAAAACAGGTTAACCGGTAGATAGGACTTCTCAAAGATGCTCTAGGTATAGGCCTCACAATGCTCTACTAACCCTTAAAATTTCCCCACAATTTGCCAAAAAATTAGACAACTATTTTTTGCCCTAAAAAATTGGCCAAATTTGCCCATCAATCGCGTTCGCAAGCTCTGTCAGTCGCGATTGATAGGTCAATCGCGATCGACGTGTTGGTCACGATTGACAGGTCCGTCGTGGTTGTCAGTCGCGATTGATGGGTCAATCGTGGCTGTCAGTCACGATTGATGGGTCAATCGCGATTGACACGTGGCCCGGATTTTTAGTCGGTCGTGGTCAAGCAATCGTTGACTGGGTCAATCGCGATTGATAGGTCCGTTGGGGCTGTCAGTCGCGATTGACTGGTCGATCGCAATTGACACGTGTCATGCGTAGGTTTTGTCAGTCGTGGTCAGTTGGTCGTTGACTCTGTCGGTCGCGATTGACAGAGCCGTCGGCATGTGTCTGTCATGGTTTGTCGATCGCGATTGACAGAGCGATCGCGATTGACAGAAATCTGAGGAATTTTAAAATTTTAAACACACATTTGGGAAGCTCTAGGCCTGTAGATTATGGTTATGTACTTTGTTTAGCAAAAATATCATTTTTTCTGTCGACCGCGATTGACAGAGGTCAACGCTTGAGCACCTGCACAATCAAATTTTTTACCTGCTAGAGCTGGTGCAGCTGTTGGGGATGCTAATTCCTGTAGAAAATCTCAAAAAACACAGAAAATCACAAGCACACAAACGCTCTCTCGCTCTCTCTCACATGTGAAATGAGGGAAATGGTATGGGTGCGGTGATATGACCAAAAACTAAAATTTTTTCGCGATGATGGAGATGGATGTGGGAGATGGTCAGGATGATGATGGTGATGAGAAAAACAAAAGAAAATAGATAAAAGTGAAGAAAATACCTATGACTCCAACACCTCAACTCTACGTCTTACCATCAGACGCTCGTCCTCAAAGCTCGATCCCCGGCAACGGCGCCAAAATTTGGTGTAGCTCAGTGATGAGTAGCACCTCCTTTAATGTCAATCCAGGATGATGTGAGGATGGTATGATGACCTTGAGCAAGTGAAGGCACAAGTGTGTGAGTGCGAAGCACACTAACATGCACACACATACACACACGCGCACACAAGGCAAGACAAAGAGTGAGAAGCAATGCAGTTCTTTATATTACTTTCAAAAAGCTCATACAAGTTCAAATCAATTACAAGCTAACCTCAAAAATGAGCTCTCTAGCTCTATTTATAGTTTTTGACTAAGTTTTGGCCTTGTCCATACCTAGTGTCCGGCCTAGTTAAAAATTAGGTTCTCTACCCTATTTGGAGGTTCAAACGGAGTCTAAAAAATGTGAAAACTGATAGGTAGGTACTTCTAAAGCTCCTCAAGCTCAAGGACTCCTTGGCTTGCAAAAAATGGAGCTACAATAATATGAAATGGTATTTACAATGGTTTTTGGTGATGAAAATCACTATTTTTGTAGGGATTTCTTCTAACATTCTGACATACATTTCCTGGAGCTCCCTACTTGCTCCTTCTTCTTGTGTGCCCAACTCTTTGATGCCTGAAAAATTTAAGTGGCCTACTTGCCAGATCTTCTTTGACTACTGTGTCTGCTTGTGCTTTCTCTTCGTTCCGACTCCCTACGTAGGCTTCCTTGTCTTGTGACTCCTTCAGTTCCTTGACTACTGCCAACACCTATTCACTCTCTATAATGACTTCGGTCTAACTCTCAAGAACACTACCTTAGGGTGGTTTCAACCACTACACCAAGATGAGTTCCACAATATCGACCAATTGCTAGAAGCATTCATTACTAAATTCTCCAAAAGTGGCATCAGACACAATACCTCATCTTTGATACATAGCTTCAAGTAGACACCCTAGGAAATTGTTCGACTTGTAGGAAGATGGTTTGGACAATACTTAAAGAGACGCCATGTTCTAGATTTACCCATACTAGTCAAACAAGTGGCTTTATTCCTAGATGGATTGTAAAGTACCAAATTGATATTACGTGTACTTAAAGGACCCTAGATCCATAGAAGAGTGTGTACGCATGTGCATAGACATCAAGCATAATCTAGCAGAGGAATTAGAGCTTTCAAAAATCTATAAAGATTCAGATAGCTCTACAAGCCTCACTTCAAAACCATCTACATCTATTGAGGAACTCATAGAGAACGTAGCTCAAAAGTTAGGAGTCTCTACCAAGTAGACAGCTAGATTTGGCCCAGTGAAATGATGTTATGCCTCTTAGAGGAAATCATATGGCTAATGTGTGCCCAATCATGGCTCAACCCCAAGTGAACCCTAACAACCAATACTACATCATAGAAAGGAGGTATACTAACTACACCACACAAGATTACCCATATAACAAGAAAGTGGTTAGGCAAAATTATGCATAGCCATATCCACAACAAGGGAGATAGCAAAATCAGTATCCACCACAACAGTATGTTAGGCCCCAACAACCCTACTAGCCACCCTATCAAGAGCAACAAAGGCTGTTAGTATATGATCAATGTCTACCTCTCATAATTGTATGCACATTTTGTAAGGCCCCCATTATGAGGAGAAGCCAAGCGTGCATTACCCAATTGATGGGAATCCCAACTTGCATGTTGGATGAAGGTCATATTGGACCATGTAAGGTATTGTAAGGAAAGGGAGCTATCAGGGTCCCCAATTGTGGGGTCCAGGGCAGCGGTGAGCAGCCCCGACTGGGGGGTCCAAGGGGGCTAGCAGGCTCCCTGGCTGGGGGGGTCCCAGGGGACCAGCGGGCCCCTTGGTGGGGGTCCGGGGGAGCGCCCCCGGTGCGACGGTAAAGAGAATATTCCATGGAATATTCTCTCTCGGAGTCAAAAATCATTTATATTTGTTAGGTCGGCTCAAGTGGTCTAAGCCGCGTATGGCAATTACGCGGGCGGTGGCCGCCCACGCTCTACTGCCCATGTATAGCCGTCCACGGAAGGCCGCCCATGATCCTATATATACATGACTTCTGCACTACTTGAGACATTGAGTTGAGCCAGCATACCTCTACCTTGTATCTCCCTATCTAGAGTTGTCTAGATCACCATTTAAGCTCTACCTTGAGAGCGCACAGGTGGACAATGCCATCATCTTTGTACTTGCTATTAGTAGAAAATTGTTGAGAATCTCCTATATCTGTTATCTTCTCTGCTACTACTCTTGTGTTATATTGCGTAACTATTGTCTTACATGGTATCAGAGCCGTAAGGTTCAAATAGCTTGAGAAGTATCACTATTTTAGCCTACTAGCAGACTAGAATATCAATAGATTATTCGAGTGATTACATGATGGCTTCATCATCGAACACTGGTTTTGGCGCTTCAGCTAATGTTAATGCTGCACCTATTCAAATTTTTCCACCTGCATTCACTGAAGGGAAGCTTCATTCGTCCACCTGCATTAACTATACACTCTGGAAGTTCAAAATTTCTACAATTTTGGAATCCTATGAATTACTTGACACTATCATGGGACCGATGGGATTGGATCCAGAGCCTATACCAGTTGAAGATCCAGCTAATTCAAAGATTGATTATTCAGGCAGATCCAGATCTTCTACGAGCTTGGAAGAGGTGGAATGTTGATGCATTATGTGCAATTTTCACTAGTGTAAGTGATTCTGTGCTTACTTTAGTTCAACATACTACTAAAGCACATGAGGCTTGGGGCATATTGGCTCGACAATATGAGACCAAGAACCACACTAGGATACAAAATTTAGAAAATCAGTTGGCAAATGAAAAGCATTCTGATTCTGAAAAGGCTGAAGGTTTTATCAAACGGATAAAACATCTTCAAGACCAATTGGCTGCAATTGGTGTTGTTATAACACCAGAAGAGCTAGCTCGAAGATGTGTACGTGTTCTTCCAGCAAAGTATGATGGATTAGTAACAGCCCTTAACACTCACGTAAGACCAACTCCCCTCACATTTGAAGAGTTTTGTGTTATGCTTTTAGAAGAAGAGATGCAGTTGAGGAATCAGCAAAGTACAAGTGATGCTGCATTTTCAGCAAATGCAAAAGGTAAAGGCTCTTCTGATGTATCAAAGAAGAAGCCAAAGAAGAAAAAGTTCACAGGAAGTTGCTTCTATTGTGAAAAGAAAGGACATGCCATCAAGGATTGCAGAAAGAAACAAGCAGATGAACGGAATGGGACTGTAAATCATCATGGAAGAACAAAGAGTTTGCAAGCAACATAGAGGTGGAACTTTGGGTAGCTATTGAAGAGGTATGTTCATCTGCTCAAGCTCGTGTTGATGAACCATGGATTTTAGATAGTGGAGCTTCTCACCATAGGACCAGTAAAAAGGATTGGTATAGTTCCCTAGTGCCTCTATGGGAATCCATCAATGTAGTGGTGGGAAATGACTCCAAGTGTCCAGCCGAAGGAACTGGAAGCATCTCTTTTATCACTTCTCTAGGTGTTGAGAAAAAGCTATCCGATGTTCTCTATGTACCTACACTCAAAAGAAATTTGTTGTTAGTTTCTGCAATAATAGATCGTGGACTCGAAGTTCACTTTAATAAGAGTGGTGCAGAAATCATGGATTCATCAGGTAATGTTGTAGGTAAAGGCATACGATGGGATAACTTGTATGAGTTAAGTGCTTTAACTACTACAGAAGATAAATATGTAAGCAGGTTATGGCACCAACGATTTGGGCATCTCCGATTTGCAGTTTTGAAGGAGATGCAAAGAACAGGGATGGTTGCTCATTTGCCTGCATTTTCAGAGTTGTAGGAACCTTGTGAAGCTTGTATGATGGGCAAGCAACAACGAAAGGCATTTCCAAGAGAGATCAGCAATCGATCTCAAGCTCCTCTAGATTTGGTACATGCTGATCTCTGCGGTAAAATGTCTACACCTGCTTTAGGAGGATCTTTCTACTTTTTTCTGTTTGTCGATGATTATAGTAGAAAGATGTGGGTTTATTTCATTCGAGAGAAGGCTGATGCTTTTGAAAAATTTAAAATGTGGCATAAGTATGTAGAAAATGAATCAGGAAGGAAACTGAAGAAATTTAGAACAGATAGAGGAGGTGAATTCTTGTCAACAAAATTCAACAATTACTATAAGGAGCATGGTGTGAAAAGGCAACTTACCACAGCTCATACACCTCAATAAAATGGCGTTCTTGAGCACAGGAACAGAACAGTAGTTGAAATGGCTCGTTGTATGTTAAAGGCTCAAGACATGTCTGATTCATTCTGGGCATAAGCAGCCAATACAGCAGTCTACATCCTTAATCGATTACCCTAAACCCTAAACCCTAAAACCCCATTATGAGGAGAAGCCAAGAGTGCATTACCCAATTGATGGGAATCCCAACTTGCATGTTGGATGAAGGTCATATTGGACCATGTAAGGTATTGTATGGAAAGGGAGTTACTAGGGTCCCTAATTGTGGGGTCCGGGGCAGCTGTGAGTAGGCCCGGCTGGGGGGTCCAAGGGGGCCAGCAGGCTCCCTGGCTGGGGGGTCCCAGGGGGCCAGCAGGCCCCCTGGTGGGGGTCCAAGGGCAGCGCCCCCGGTGCGACGGTAAAGGGAATATTCCATGGAATATTCCCTCTCGGAGTCAAAAATCATTTATATTTGTTAGGTCGGTTCAAGTGGTCTAAGCTGCGTATGGCAATTATGTAGGCGGTGGCCGCCCACGCTCTACCGCCCATGTATAGCCGTCCACGGAAGGCCACCCATGATCCTATATATACATGACTTCTGCACTACCTGAGACATTGAGTTGAGCCAACATACCTCTACCTTGTATCTCCCTATCTAGAGTTGTCTAGATCACCATTTAAGCTCTACCTTGAGAGCGCACAGGTGGACAACACCATCATCTTTGTACTTGCTGTTAGTAGAAAATTGTTGAGAATCTCCTATATCTGCTATCTTCTCTGCCACTGCTCTTGTGTTATATTGTGTAACTATTGTCTTACAAAGGCCTCAACCTGTGTTAGTTCAACAACCTCCACCTCTAGCCAATGTGATCCTAGTTAATGTTGGGTCGACTAGATATATCCTTGGTTGAGAGGAAGACTGATTTAGATGTTGATGAGTCAGCAATCATGCAGTCATTCTTGAATTTGCTCATGCTAGATACTGACACGGATATGTCAGGACATGTTGGTCTTGAAGATGGTGCTTTGGATCCCTTGGATATAGGCATGGCTGACATACTTAGGTTAGCCAAGATAGCACATGTTTCATCAGCATTCGGGAGTCTGATGTACGAGTTGTTATGCTTGAGACTAGACATTGTAGTTGCTATTGGAGCATTTGGACTTGGAGTTGTGAGTCGTTCGATGATTGACACATGCATAGAGCAAGTGGGAGCTTTGCAGGAACTTTGTCAGTTCTTGCATCAGTCAAATGTGAGCTCGACTGTGAGCTCGACTCTTATCGATATGAGTCTAGAGCGGTTTGAGGTGCATGGATACACCTTGTTCGAGGCAGTTGGTGTAGATTGATCTGGTATGGGTAGAGATCCGGACTCTTCCTGTACATTATTGTATAGTCCTACATCATTCTTTGTATATGTTACCACTTATGGTCACATTGACCCTTAAGAGGGAGATTGTTGGGGATGTAAGGGTCATGTGACCTTACCCCGATATTCATATATATACATCATATATAGAGTATTACCTTAAGATCATTATGTGGGTTTCGAGGGTCCCACGCATATGTGCGCATCTCTTCTCTTCTCTCTCCCTCCATCTCCTCCTTCGTCCTCTTGTTCTGCACACCAAAGCTCTTCAGTTAAGTATGCAACAACTAAAGAAATTTTGAATATAGCCTTAGTGTCATCATCACCATTGATTTCAAAAAGTGATCCGAACAATGAGAGTTTTTACTCAAGTCAAATGGATAGCCCTCTGGCCGACTATATGGATTCATCAGAGCATAACAAGATTTACCTCTACAAGTCAAAAATGAAAAATTTCTATGGAGATGAAGATGGGAGAAGATGGTGATGATGATGATGATGATGATGATGATGATGATGATGATGATGATGATGATGATGATGATGGAGAAGAAAAGTGAAAAAATTAACAAAAAATTACTCTTTTTTACCTTCCAACATCGCAAACCTATGATCTTATTGTCACAAGACTCGTCCTCGAGCAATGCTCCCTAGCAATGATGCAAAAATTTGGTGTAGCCCAATCATGAGCACCACCTCCTTTACTTGTCAATCCGCGGAGATGTGAGGAGGATATGAAGATTGTGAGCGATTGTGGTAAGCAAATGTGAGTGACAAGCACATACATGGACACACACACACACACACAAACATGCATAGAAGGTGAGATAACAAAGATAGGAACAATGAAAGATTTGATTTTGAATAGCTCGATTACACTCTTCAAGAAGCTCTTTCTCTAACTTGCTAACCTCAAAAATGAGCTCTCTAGCTCTTTTTATATTTTTTCACGAGCTTTGGCCCTATCGAGACCTACTATTTAGCCTAGTTAAAAATTAGGCTCTAGGGCTTATTTGAGGTCTCACATGGAGTTTAAAAATCATGAAAATTGGTATGTAGATACTTCTAATACTACACAAGCTCGACAAATCCTCGGCTTGGACAAAATGGAGTTGTAAAAATGCAAACTTGATATTTACAATGGTTTTTAGTGATCAAAATCATTGTTTTATAGGGGTTTCTTTTGAAAATTTGACATATTCTTCTTGGAGCTCCCTACATTCTCCCTCTTCTTGTGTGTCCACTTCTTTGATGTGTTCCTATGCCTTGTGCTTGACATTGAGTGCCAACAAGCCTCTCAAGGGGAACAATATGGGAACAAAACACATAGAGATAACCATGTACTATTAGTACATGGGCTTCCGGGGAGTCTGAGCACTTTCTTCTACCAATGGACATTTCATGTACATTTTCTAGGATTAAAATGCTCTCAAAGGGAAGGAAATATCATATCATGCTATGGGTGGAACCCCTTAAGCTTGTGGGGGCATGTGTGCCACAGGATACTCTATAAGTGCAATTTCCATGTTCATTGGTTGGTAGAAGGTTTTGGGGGAAGTATCTCAACCCCTATGCAATGATGAAGTGCAAATGACCTCCACAGGTACTCTTCTTTGATCTCTATACATCAAAATTGCTTTTTCTCAATGCATATGTAGAGAAATCATGTAATCTTTTGTGAGCCTATAGTGAAATCAAGGGCTTTCTAACAAAAACGATTTCACCCAAAATAGATGTCTACACTTAGAGAAACATTTTTTTGCAAAATGGGCTAGATGAATACACATAGTAGCTAGTCCAACAGAGACCACTTCACTCTACCAAGTTTTCTCAAAGATTACATAGAGAGTGAATCTCAAGCTTGGATCAAGTTTAGAGCACTCTAAGGGCTACCCAAGCACATAAAAATCATAGAATCAGATAATTAGAGAAGTAGAATCAGCCCTTACAAATTAGAGAAAACTAGCTCCAATAAAGCCTATAGAAAATGAGACATATCAATGACCACACTTCACTAATATGAAGGTTTCTCCCAAAATGCTTGTAGAATGCTCTAAAGACTTTGTGTACTTACCAAAGACTTAACATCTTTCCAATTACACAAAAATTAGATCAAATGGATACATAAGGAATAACAACTCGGGGGTAGAGAGTTGCAACATTGCCTGTGTACACACATAGATATGCCTACTAAAAGATAACCAACAAGAAAGGGGTTGTTTTAATAAATAGTTTTGATAACTGAGACTCCAGCATTTAATGCACACTCTAAATGAACCAAAACTCCTACAAGATGACACAAAAGAATTCGGGATACAAGCTTCTTTTATAGAGAGAAGTTGGTCCCTAAAATCTAATTACACCTTTCCCAGAAATATAAGCCTCCTAGATTGGAGGACTTAATTGAGTTGACTTGGGGAGTGGTTTATTGAGATCTTTTGATGGAATCTCCTGCCTTTATGCTTATTTATGTTGGTTCACATGTCCATGATTGATTTCCCACAAATTTTTGGATTGAAGCTTGTTCTTTTAGTACTCCCCCTCAAGCTTCAAATCTTCATCTTCATCCAAGCTCCTTCATGTTGATGCATTGCTTGAACTTTGAAATCTTCACTCCATCTTAAGCCTTTGTAAACATGTCAGCTACTTGGTCCTTGTTACCTATATGATGCACTAAAACTTCCTTGGAGATCACCTTTTCCCTTATGAAGTGATAGTGTACTTCAATATGCTTCGTTCTAGCATTATAGATAGGATTGGATGCTAGATGACTGCTACTCATATTGTCACAAAATATTGGATATGTGTCAAATTGCAAATTAAGATCCATAAAGAGCTTCTTAATCCACATTATTTCACGTGTGACTTGATACAAAGCTCTATACTCAGACTCGGAGGAAGATAATGCAACTATGGGTTGCTTCTTTAAAATCCATGAGATGATCTTGCTACCTAGCATGCCTATGTAACCACTTGTACTCCTTCTATATTCCTTTGAACTGGCCCAATCAGCATTAGAGTATGCTTTGACCTACATATCATCATCAAAAGAGTAGAACAATCGTTCATTTATTGTAGCTTTGAGATACTGTAACATTCTTCTTGCAGCTTGCAAGTGTGTAGTCCTTGGACTATGCATAAACTATGATAACGCTCCAACTCCATATGCTATGTGGGGCCTAGTCATTGTGCCATTATTGAAAGATCCTACAATATATTGATATAGAGTTACACCCTCTAATGGTTCTCCAACAATGGAGCTCAGCTCTAATTAACTGCCATGGGATTTGAAATAGACTTGCAATGTAGTATCACAAAACTCTCAAGTAGGTCTAGAATATGCTTGCTTTGTATGAGCATAATACCTTCTTCATTGTATACAACTTCAATGCCACAAAAGTAGCTAAGATCAAAGATCCTAAACTCCTTTCCATGTTTTGACTTGATCTCCTCAATGCATTTTGTATCATTACATGTAATGATAAGATCATCTACATACACACACATGTAGACTACAAGTTCTGCTCTTTGTTTGATGAAGAGAGAGGCATCTCCCTTGCATTTGTTGTAACCATATTTGATAAAATGCTCCATCAATCTCTATTTTCAAGCCCTTCTAGCTTGCTTTATGCATAAAGTGCCTTCTTCAACCTACAAACATGATGTGGAAAATTTTCATGAACAAAACCTAGTGGTTGCTCCATGTATACCTCTTTCTCCAAGTCTCCATTGAGAATAACATTCTTGATATCCAAATGGAAGATGTTCCATACTTTTCTTGTAGCCATTGCAATGAGTGTCCTAATGGTTCTCATCTTTTTCACAGGGCCAAATATCTGTTCAAAGTCCACTCCATAGGTTTTTTCAAAATCATTGGCCACTAATCTTGCTTTGAACCTACAAATAGATCCATTTGAACTCCTCTTTACCTTACACACCCACTTATTACCTATTACCTTCATGTTCTCCTTCTTGGGCATTAGATTCCATGTTTGATTCTCCTCAAGTGCAACAATCTCTTCTTGCATTGCTTCTTTCCATTTGGTGTACCTGCTTGCATCTCATGATCTTCTACTACTTTGTTCACATATGCATAATGAGTTTCCATGTAAGAATCATAAGTAAACCTTTGAGTTGGATATTTTTGGAATTTGAGGTTTGCAAAAGCACACGAACAACACAAGAAAGAAGAAGAAGCTTGGAGCACAACACACAATACTAAATGTATTACCACTAGAATGTACAAAGATACATGACTCGTTAGGGCTATAGGTGTATATACAAGATAGGGAGAAAAAACCAAATTAGTAATATACTTCTCATGAGGACCTGTGAGCAACATTTCATCAACATACACAACAATGATCAAAAGCACATCATTTTCACGCTTAACATATAAGGTTCTTTTAGTCGGACTATTCTCAAAACCATGTGCAATCAGATAGGCATGTCTCTTTTCATACCAAACACGTGGTGCTTGCTTTAAACCATAAAATGCCTTCTTTAACTTGCATACTTGGTTTTCATGCCCTTTCTACACAAAGCCACGGGGATGAAAAACATACACTTCTTCATGCAAATCACCATTCAAAAATTTAGTTTTAATGTCCAACTGATGTACATTCCTACCATGAGGAGCTCCAAGTGCACAAATGCTACGAACAGTAGTCATTCGGCAAGTAGGAAGAAAGGTCTCATAAAAATCAATTCCTCGTTCCTGAGCATAACCCTTGACAACAAGCCTAGCCTTATACTTGTCAACTATTCCATCAGGGTTATGCTTCAACTTGTATACCCACTTAGTGCCAATGGACTTCTTGCTAGGAGGCAATTCACACAAAGGCCAGGAACCATTTTTCATTATAGCATCATATTCAAATTGCATAGTAGCCCTCCAATTTTCAAAATTTTGTGCTTCATCAAATGAAACAGACTGATTCTCATCACAGAGACTAGAGGCAGCCATAGCATAGCTTTTTGATGCAAAAGAGCCACAATGAAGGCTTGAATAAGTACAATATGATAGAGGTGCATCTAATTTGTTGTCACACACAGTCTGCACCAACCATTTTGGCATAATTTTTGCTTGCTCAATATCAGCTCTCTCATCAAAAAGTGAATCATGTAAATCCACATAAGAAATGGAATGATCTGCATCATCACATGAAACTTGCAAAGGTTTGGAAGTTGCTTCATTAGGTCCAACACTAGACTCTCCACTTGTAAAAGGAGGTAGCAAAGTATCATACATGTCTTTGGAGCTAATAGATGTCTCCTTAGTACATGAAAGTAATGGTTGAACAATATCTTCCACAAAAACAACATCACGGCGAGACAACCAAAAACATGTAGGTGAGCAATAGATGGCTTGCAACCATGCCAAGCCTTATATGGAGTGATAGACTAAAGCGCTTTAGTGGGACACCTGTTAAGTACATATGCTGCACACATGACAGCCTCAAGCAAGAAACTATGTGGTAAAGCCTGACTCTTGACCATACACCTTGCCATCTCAATGAGTGACCTGTTCTTCCAATTAGCAACTCCATTGGGTGGAGGTATATAGGACATTGTAGAGTGATGTTTTATCCCACGTTCAGCCAGAAATGCATTAAAGTCTAGAAGACATATATTCCCCCCCTCGATTAGAAAGGAAGATGCCCATTTTACATGCTCACAGATTTTCAGCCAAAACCAAAAACTGTTTGAAGCACATAGACACTTCAGACTTTACTTTCAGTGGATATACCCATGCATGCTTGGAAAAATCATGAATGAAAGTCATGAAGTAAAGATTGTTTCCAAAAGAGGTTGTCTACATAGGACCACATACATCACTGTGAACAAGCTACAATTTCTTAGTAGCTCAAACTAAACCATCTTTTGGAAAGGAGGAATGTTGCTTTTTGCCCAAAATATAACCTTCACAGACATGTTTACCAAGTGCATCAAGTTTGGGCAAAGAAGACACCATTTCAGATTTCTACATGTGTAGCTAGAGCAACACCAAATTTGGTGTCGTTGCTAGGGATCGAGCTCTAAGACAAATGCATGATGGTAAGAGTACAGCAAGAATTGGCATTGAAAGATAAAAAATTCAGTTTTTGTTGTTGTTTTTGAGTAGTTTTTTGTGTTTTTCATCTCCTATACACTCCTCCTTCACCACCACATCATCTTCTTCCACCCCAAAAAAATTCAAAAATTTCACCATATCCACCTATCTTCCTCATTTCCCTCATTTGCGCATGCGAGAGAGAGAGAGAGAGAGAGCTTTTGAGCTTGTACGTGTGTGTGTATTTTTGAGTTTGCTTGTAGGCACAGTACTCCAGAACAGTAGGAGTGCTCCAAAAAGGTAAAAACTGAGACTTTCTACCATATCTACCATTGGAGTTGGACCATCATGATGGTCTGACAAAGTCGGATTTTTTGGTAACCATCTACAGCACGCCATAGAGCACACTTGCGCACATAGGAATCCACAAACATAGCAAAAAAATTGCATTTTGGTGGACCATTGCAATAGGCTCATGCCATTGCGATTGCATCACACCATCGCGATTGGCTCACGCCATCGCAATGGCTCAGCTAGACCATCACGACGGTCTCACACCATCGCGATGGTTCAGTTGGACCATTGCTATTGTCAGTAGCCATCGCGACGATCCCGCCAGGCTCAGACCATCACAATTGGATCATGCCATCGCGATGACCCACTTGCCATGTGTCAATTCAGACCATCGTGATGATACAGGTACATCATCGTGATGCTTCAATTTTTAAATCATTGTGATTGGCTCAAGCCATCATGATGACTTGTGACCATCGCGATGGGCTCATGCCATCGTGATGATTCTGTTGATCATTGACCATCATGATGAGGTAGCGCCATCGTTACTGGTCATTTCCGACCATCATGATGACTCATTTGTGGACCATCGCGATGCTTCGCACCCTCAAACCATCATGACGGTTCAATTGGACCATCGCGATGGTACCAAACCATCGCAATTACCTCATACCATCGCGATTGTCTACCTGAAATGCCAAATTAGGGTTTTGATTTTTTGCAAATATAAGGCCTATTTCGAGTGAATTTTTGAGTGATTAGGCATATCTAGGACCCCTTAACTCATATTTGGAAAAATTCTTGACTACCATTTTAACCCTCGAGAGTCGGAACGTCCATAAATTTTTCATTTCAAGTCCGTTTTTTGAGCTCCAGGGTTTGTTAGAAAGCTCGTTTCAAGATCTACGTGATCTCAGCTGTTTTTCTTCAAGAATAACGCATTGATATTTAGGTAGGACAAATTGATGTTGAACCATTTGTGGGACGAGGAAAGCAAGGGGGCATTTCAGAAATTTAGCCAAAGGAAAAGGGACCTTTAAAAGTGCATATGTCAAAGTGTCTGATCATCAATTTAAGAATTGTTCTAAACTTTGGATTTTGATAGATCTTGCAAGAGTCATCCAAGGGCAATCAAGGCATGTCAAGTGGTGTACACAAGACTTGGGAAGCGTGACTTCTTGGGCATCAGAGCTATCAAAGAAGCTAACTCGAGGCTGGAAGAACACTCAACCCCCTTAGTCAATTATTAGCTTAGGCTAAACAACTAGCATTGTGGATTGTATTAGGATGACGATAGAAGTGCAACAAGTCTAAGAGGCTTAATTTCTCAAGTCCAAGGGCAAGATAAAAGTGTGAAAAATGAAAAAAAACCTAAAGGAAAGAAATTAAATCTGATGCAAAGAGAATTTAAACGTACAATGAAAAGTGGATTCCTCACGCATACATTGAGACACGTTTAAAAGAATTAAGAACAAAACAAGTGATTAAGAACAAAGAAGCATTGGCAATTAGAAAGTGTATTGAGAGGTCAAGGAAGAAAAATTCATGAACCTTAGATCGGGCAAGCATATAGGTAAGTCAGACCGATGAAGCCTTAGATCATCAGAAGCAAGTGTAGGAACTACTGCACGTTTGTGAGCACAACAATTGAATAGTTACCCTTACGAGGTTGGCTCAGATACTAGTGAGTCAAAAATGGATTTTAGCATGGAAAGTCCAGAAGGAGGGTTAAGCATAGCATACTTAGAAAGGCCCGAAGGACCCTACAGAACCCAATTAGAATATGTTCAAACCAACCCCCTAGGTGCTCGCATCTATGAGGATGGTTTGAGAAGATTAGTGGTTCAATTGCATACCCTTGAACAACCCATTGGATCGGAACATCCAGCGATGAAATTCAAGAGAGATGCATACCTAAACAAAGAAGGAACCATGTACATCATAACAAATCAACCTAATATCACTAATGGGTTCCACGTAGTCATCCCCGAAACGGAAGTAGGAACCCAAGGAAAAGAACCACTAGGATACAAACCTAGGACACTCACAGGGAAATCAATATTGATGAGAATGCTAAACCGTGAGTGGATCCCTCACGATAACAAAAGTATTGAATTGTTCCTGAACAAGGATATGGATGAATCATTTTGGAGATACATCATGGAACAACCAAGTGAAGTAAGCTTCATCACCATTTACAAATTCATGGACCCAGACACACCTCGAAAGGTACTTTACCTGGACAACACTTCAGAACAAGTGTTTGTAGTATTAGATCATGCAAGACATGCCTATACATGGAGAGGCAAGTTAGTGCCCCCCCCCCATTACGAGCACATGTGAACACTAGTCATCAGGGTGCCGAGACATCCTCAACCCATGGTACTCAAAGAGAGAAAAACAAGGAAAGATCGGAAATAAGTTTTATGCACCCCATAAGGAGGGATAGACCAACCATGGACACAGATTGATTGGAACGACAAAGGAAACCAAGAATACTAGGTGTTCAAGATGATTTTCCTCTACTTAAACCACGTGAACATCCAAGGATACTAAGATGCACTCAATTAGTAAAGTCAATGAAAAACTACTTTGATGGGATAGGAGATCCCTATGACCATGTTGCTGACTTTAAGTAGGTATTGCAAGCAGAGCAAGTAGAAGACATGTTTACACAATACAATGTGTTTGGAATCACGCTAAAGAACATGAATTTAACTTGGTTCTAACCCATTGCAACAAAGGCAATTTAGGGATATTCATCACTTGTTAGAGTCATTCATCATAGAATTCTCTAAAAGCGGAATCAGACATGATACTTCTTCATTGATTCATGGCTTCAAACACGCCCCTCAAGAATAGTCAAACTTGTAGGATGTAGGTCTAGACAATATATCGAGAGATGCCCAATGCAATAACTACCCTCACAGGCCAAGCAAGTGTCTTTGTTTTTAGATGACCTCTTGAGCTCTAAACTTTGCTCCTATGTCTATATGAAGGAACCTAGAACACTAGAGCAATGTGTAAGGATTTGCATAGACATTGAGGACAATTTAGGAGATGAACTGGAACTTTCAAAGGTCTATAAAGACTCAGATAGGTCATCTCAATCATCCTCAAAACTCTCAAGCTCGATGGAAGACCTAGCAAAAAAGTGGCCTAGAAATTAGGAGTCTCTAGCAAACAGATGCCTAGGTTAACAACAAACAAACGTTGTTACACCTGTGGTGGTGATCATATGCCCAAATGTGTGTCCCAATGTAACACTACCTCAATCCAATGATAGTGGGCAATATTGTACAATTGAGAGACGATACACGAATCACACAGCACAAGGTTGCCCATACAACAAACAAGTAGTGCGACAGAACTACTTGCAAGCATACCCCCAACCAGGTAGGTATCAAGGTCAATACAATGCTCAGCCTCATTAATATAGGCCTCCAAATAACTACCCTTATTAGGCTCAATAAAGACCACAACCTCTTTTAGCTTAGCAACCACCACCCCTAGCTAATGTAATCTCAGTCAAGTACGTTGCTACAGAAGAGAACCTCAATAGGGCTTTGGTGCCTTCTTCACCCCTGATGAAAAATAGTGACCCTAATTCTAACATTTTTTATGCTACCCATGTAGATAGTCCACTTTCTTATTACACGGAGTCTCTAGAATATATGGAAACATATCAATATGATATTCCGCCTAAACACACCAATGTAATGTATATTAACCCTAACCCACGACCCCAGTTGAGACAGTCGAGACCACAGGGCCCTAGAGGACCATGTTTTAGGTGCCAAGGAGATCATTTCATAAAGGATTGGCCACATCCTCCGATAGCAAGAGAGTCACAATACTATAACATACAAGGTTTTTGTGTCGAATGTGGTAAAGAGCATGTCATAAGAGATTGCCCAAAGAGCCCTACTAATACCTCAAAAGTGATGCCCATTAATGTGATAGCTATTGTGCAAACCTCAGATGGATCCAACCCTATATACGTGCCTATTCAAGCTATAACAAGATCCCAAGCGTTGTTACAAAATCAAAAGCCGAACCCTAAAAAAGTAGCCAAAAATAGCGAAGTTGGAGAGTCTAGTAGCAGAAAGACTAAAACTTGGAAGGATTCCGAAGAAAGAATTGAGAGAAATTGGAGCAAGAAAATAAGCGACTAGAAGGAAGTATAAAGGAATCTAGAGTCAAAATCCTCGAATTGACTCTGCAAGAATTTTATCGAGAGAACCTAGCTCAGAGATCAGGATCAGTTCTAGTTGAACCCATACCTAAAAATCTAGACATGATGTTTCAAGCATATTAGGCGAGATTAAAAGAAGGACCCCAGGTAGCTAAATTGAGTAAGAACTATCCAAGAGCAGACTTAGAAATTGAGAGAACTAAACTTTGCATGAAGATGGTAGAACTAGCACAAACCATGTTTGAAGCCTCTCGATACATTAATTGGAATAACATGGAAAAACCTAAATTACACTTTCAAGGACTATTGGAGAGGTTAGAATACTTGATTACTAGCAACAAGAAGAATAATCTGCAAAGGAACCCTATTATCTCAGACATAGGAAAGGAGTGCACCATCCCTATCTCAGCCAAATACCGAGGTGGAAGACAACCTATCTTCCATACACAAGTATTTACAAGGCTTTCTGAGAGAAATCTAAGAAGAGAAATGGAGATGAGAGCAAGAAACCCATCCTCCTATTCAAGAGATAGACGACTTGCAAGGACAATTTCCCCAAGACATACCCTCTATCTATGACCATGTAGAGGAAGAGCAACTGAGTGAACAAACAGATTTTGAATCCAATTCTTTGCAAGAATTATCTCAGTTCATAGGACCTTGGGAAACCAGGTCTACCAGCATGAGAGCACCCACTATAATAGTGAGGAATGAAGAATCCATAATCCCTAGAAACATGGAAGTGATAAAGAACACCAAGTATAGTGTCACTCACTCTAGAAGAATTGTTAAAAATTAAACTAGAGTTGTGGAAGCACATAGCAAGCAATTCCTTGAGATCGCTACTGCTCCCTCCTAGATAGGATCGCACAAGAAGGTATCAGAGATACCAGTGGAAAGAATTGGAGATGTGAGCAAGGGAGAGGAAGGCAATACTTATCTTCCAATAACCCATAAGGGCTACACCGCCAAAGCCATCTTAGATTCAGGAGCCAGAGTAGCCATTGCTAGCACTGCTTTATTGAAATGTTGGTGTAAGCAAGCACTAAGACCTACCAGGATGAAGCTACAAATGGCTGACGGACATATAGAAAAGCCATTATGGTTATTAGAAGGCATATCTCTCACCACTTGTGGTGTGGAACTCGAGCACATTTTTGCCATTTGTGATTTTGGGAAAAATCATGTGTACGAGATGATACTAGGAAGACCATTCATGCGTCACTTGCAAATTGTACAAGATTGGGGAAATAATTCTTTGTACTTGCAACATTTAGAAGTGACCACCAAAGTCAATCTCAAAGATTATTCCCATCATGATGTACCCCCAATACAATGGAATACCATCCATAAGACACAGGAAGAAATAGAGTCGGTACACTCATTAGAACCAGACCCATCATGGTTGCACGAAGATACTCATCTATGGATGTGTAAAGTAGTGAAACAAGAGGAAGAACGAGTAGAAGCCAGAAACTTTGGTTCCAAATGACATGCACGAACACGTCAAGACCCTGCCTATGCACCTATAGTATTTCTCGACGAGGAATTTGAGCCTCATGGTTGGGTAGAGATTTTAGCTACTATGGATATAGTTGTAAATGAAGAACAATGGACTCCTCACTCTGATGAGGATGGTTATGACATTTCCATTTTTTTTATAGAGCCCATAGAGGAAGAACCCATCCTAGAAGAATGCATGGAAGTGACCCAAGAACTGAATGCAAGTGGTGATGAGGATTTAGAATCCATTATCATGGAACCCTTCTATTCGACAAAAGAGGAATATCTTTATTTTGTAGAAGCCAAAACCCCTGGACAAGGAAAGTCAATGTGAACAACCTAAGTCACTCACAGAATGTACCAAAATAATCTAAAGCAAAGAAAGAAGCCACTTACGGCAAAAGAAGAAGAACCTTTCATGGAAATAACTGAGAACTTCAAGAAGTATGAAATAGAAGATAGAAGATTTATGGTACAAATGCCCAAGAGAGAAGCAGGCATCGGAGAAGAGTATGATAATCGAGAGGAAACCAAAAAATCATAGTTACCATAGAAGAAGGAGAAGAAAATTGTACATAAATAGGGCATGATTTGAACAATGAAGAAAAAGAAGAGTTAATTTCCCAATTACAAGAATATAGAGATGTGTTCGCTTGGAGTTACAAAGATTTGAAAGGAGTAGACAGATATATGCTCCCATAGAATCCCCATGACTTCAGAGGCTAAACCGTCCAAGGAAAAACCATACTTGGATAACAAACTATGCTACTAAGATCAAAGAAGAAATTGATCGCTTGATAGAAGTAGGATTCATTTACAAAATTGAGCATACAAAATGGATATCCCCCATTGTGGTCGTGCCCAAGAAGAACGGAAAATTACGCATGTGTATTAACCTTAAAAACGTTAATGCTACCATGGTTCGAGACAGTTATCCTCTTCCTATCATGGAACACTTATTGGAACGAGTCAAAGGCAGGGAAGTTTACAGCTTCCTTGATGGATTCTCAGGCTATAATCAAGTAGCCATTGCTCCTGAAGATCAACATAAAATGGCTTTTGCCACAGAATGGGGCATATTTGCATTTTTTGTAATGCCATTTGGGCTAACAAATGCACCTGCCACCTTTCAACAACTCATGTGTCATGTTTTTAAGGAATTTTTACGCAAGAATTTGGAAGTTTATGTGGATGACTTATGTGCTCATTCCAACATGAGACTTACCCACATCCCTGAATTAAGGCAAATTTCTTAAAAATATCGAGAATATCAGGTTTTCTTGAACCCAAAAAAGTGTGTTTTTGTGGTCAAGCAAGGGAAAATTCTAGGACATATGTCAAAGAACAAAATCTCTACGGATGAAGAAAAGGTGAACGCATTACTTGTTGGCGAATAAGTTCAAGTTCCTCACGGATCATCAAGCATTGTTATACTTAGTCAATAGGCCGTGTAACATGGGAGGATTGATACGATGGTTTCTATTACTCATGGAATACGACTTTGAAGTAGTAGTCAGGAAGGGAAAGACCCACCTTAGAACTGACCATCTCTCAAGGTTAACTACGGGAGAAGCTCCTCAAGGAATAGCAGATGAACTGCCAGACGCATACTTGTTTAACCTTGAAATAGTACCAGAATGGGCTAAGCCTATCCTCCCTATTCTCACATTTGGACCCAAGAATCCTAGGATTAGGATCAGAGAAGGAGAGATTACCAAGTCACAAAGATATTTGATACTTGCAAGACGTATATACAAACAGGATAATTAGAAAATTCTTGCTTGTTGTGTAGATGAATTAGAATATGAGAATTGGTTGCAACTAGCACATGTAGGTGCATTAAAGCAACATCATTCAGAACATCATACATTGCAGACTCTCATGAGTGGGAGTATATTGACCTTCTATGGAAGCAGATGTCTATAAGCTATGTAAAGAATGTCCTGACTGTTGTGAAAGACCACCAATAGAACATGCCACTTTATATCATATGCCTTTCGCACCAAAATGGAGTGAACCGCTAGTCACGTATTTGAGGATGCAAAAACTCCCTCAAGGAATGAATTTAACATGACAACGAAGTCTAGAGCAAGAAGCTCAAGACTAATCACTTATTGGTGATAAGTTGTACAAATATGGATGTGACGGATACCTAAGACAATGTGTTCATGAGAGTGATTACTTGACGATATTAGAGACTACACTTCAAGGTGTTGCAAGAGGTCATTTTGGCCCGACATGATAATCAAAGTCATACTATTTGCAGGATTATGGTGGCCCACTCTTCACATGGATGCACATACCTATGTTAAGAGATGTGATGTGTGCAAAAGAACTCAATTTCCTACTCTGAGAGATGAAATGCCACTGAAATCCATGATGGGAGGAAGTGCATTTTCCCAAGTGGGGTGTAGACTTTGTCAGACCCACTAACCTCACTGCAAAAGGTACTCATGTGGAATACATCATAGTTGTGACGCATTGTCTTACCAAATAGGTAGAGGCCAAGGCCACAAAAAAGAATGATGCACACACGAGTGCAAAATTCTTATTTGAAAATGCCTTTACGAGATATGGATTACCTATAGAACTAGTGAGTGATCGAGGAACTCACTTTCCAAACCAGGTCATTGAATATTTTTTATTGGATTTTATGGTGATTCACAAGAAATCCGCACCATATCATCCTCAGGCCAATGTTCAAGCAGAAAGTACTAACAAAATCCTTTGTAACATACTGATGAAGCTCGTGAACAACAAACATTTGGATTGGGACAAATAGTTACGCCACACTATTTGGGCCATACCGAGTGGCCTGCAACACCATACTCGATGCAAGTCTTTTTCAAATGGTTTTCGGTCAAAACGTTGTGCTTCCTTTGGACTTTTTGATACCCACCCTTAAGGTTGCACAAGAACATGAGTGGACCGGCCATGAATTATCATCAAGGATAATGGACTTGGAATGATTAGGAGAAACTAGACTGAAAGTAGCAGCAGGCATATATGCAGCAAAGAAGCAAGAGAAAGCCTATTTCGATGCACATGTGAAAGAAAAAGGCTTATTTTGACAAGTGGAGCAGTACTATTATCCACCCTAGAAGGAGAGATATTGCCTAATTACATTAGTGGTTGTAGAGTCAAGCTTTATCGAGAACCTCCTACGGAGGACATGTTGAGATATCAAGCTCAACATGTGATGATCCAGGATGACACGTATCACTTTTTCATTTCTCTAACATGTATAGTGGTCACGTCGATATATGTCAGGGACACTTCATTGAGCTTTATTAGATATATCTACCGAGAGTGATGGCACATTTGTTTCTTGCGAGCTCACTCATTCACGAACATTAGGTTTTTCCTTATGTATTGGTCTTTATATATTGCAGTAGTTGTATTCTTGTTTTTAGGTCATTCTTGTACATTCCTTTTTATGTAATAGAAGAAGAAGAAGAAGATTATTCTTCCTTGCCTCAATCTGAGTGTGTGCTTCTCTTTGATTGTGAGAGTGTGTATGTGTGTGTGAGCTCTCTTCCTTATCTCCTTCCTTGTGACATGGTATCAGAGCTAGTGTGGCTGTAGAGAGCTCATGGAGAATGCCAACATTGAAGAGTACGTAAGAAGGCATGGAGAAAGTGCAATTCACAAACGACCTTGAATTGCTACAAAAATTTTTGTGAAGGTAGAAGACCTCAAAATATTTTCATGGATTATTCCTTTAGGGTCACTTGTTTTTGTCAGATCAGCGTTTCAGAGCCATCTCGACCTCCGTTTTCGAGCCCGCAAGGTGAGGCCCATAGAAAATCTAGGTCAGTTTGCGAAACTGTAACTTGCATCCTGTTTGGCAACACTCATATATTCCAGATCCAGAATTTCAAGCAATTCCTTGTACTATTGAGACATGAAGATTGTGTTTTTCTGAGATCGAACTATCACGTCATAGCACGAGAGTGTTCAAGCAAAAGTGCTGCTTGTAGTGTTTTGCAATGTTCTGAATTGCTGCAAAAATGGAAAACGCAGATGGAATGAGTCAACTTATGAGGGATAAGCTGGACAAGAACAACTTACATGCTTGGAGATTCAAAATGATGAATTTCCTGATGGGAAAAGGCTACTAGAAGTACATCGAAAGAGAAAACAAAAATGCTCCGCAGTTACCATAAAGGAATCGGACTACGGACCAGTTAAGAGAATATGAGGAATGGAATCAAGGAGCATGAAAGGTAATGTATTGACTATCTGTTACCATACAGGATAGCATGATTGGGAACATGCACGATGCCGAGACTCCTAAAGAGGTAGAGTTTTTGGAAGTGGAAGAGGAAACAGTAACCAAGACCAAGGCCAACAACAAAATCATGCGGGAGGAAGAGGACAGTTTTGAGGTAGGGGAGCCAAAGAGGTGGCAAAAATTTCCAAAGAAATGATTCAGGTAATAACAGTAAAGGATGCTAGAATTTTGGTAAAACTCAACACTTTGAATGTGATTGTCGGTTGAAGAATCAAAATAATAGAAGGCATCAAAACAACTATGCATCCACAAGTGCAAATGATTCCAAGAAGTTGTTCATGGTTCAACATCACATGATGAATACGATGTTTGCTGGTGTTTCAAAAATTGAATGATAATGTTTGGTATGTTGATTCAAGTGCTTTAAATCACATGACCACTCATGTGGAATGGTTTAGTACCTTGCAGAAATTGCCAGTTCCTAGATATGTTGAAATAGGTGATAACACATCACACCCTGTTGAGCATACAGGAAACATAGCAATGTCTATGGAGGAGGGGAAGGTAAAACATCTTGCTAATGTGCTGCATGTTCCAAATATAATAAAGAATCTGGTTTCTGTTGGACAAATAGCTAAGATGCCTACTGTCAAAACACTTGTTGCATTAGCTACAACAAAAGGATGGACATTGCATCAGATGGATGTGAACAATGCTTTTTTACATGGTGAGTTACAAGAAGAAGTATACGTGGACAAGCCACAAGGATATGAAGATTCAAAGCATCCAAAATATGTCTGGAGGCTGCAAAAGGCTTTGTATGGGCTGAAGCAAGTGCCTCGTGCATGGCATGCAAGGATTGTTGATCACTTGACCACCATTGGATTTTCTATGTGTGATGCAGATCATTCACTATATGCAAGGAAGGGTTATGATGGCATCACAATTCTAGCTATCTATGTTGATAACTTGATTGTAGGTGGTGATAATGAAGAAAGCATCAAAGAGGTAAAGCAACTTCTTATGCAAGAATTTGACATGAAAGATCTTGGTGTGCTGTGCTATTTCATGGGCGTTGAGTTTATAGATAGAGAAATAGGTATATGGATGTCCCAAAGGTAATATGCCTTGAATATGCTGCAAAAATATGGTATGGATGATTGTAAGGCGATTTCTATGCCATTAGATCAGAATTTGAAGTTAGACACTACATCAGGTGAAGACTTGGAAAATGCTACTTTGTGAAGGAAAACTGTGGGAAGTTTGATATATCTCACAATTACGAGGCCTGATCTAAGCTACACTATTGGACTTGAAACTCAATTTATGCAGGTTCCCAGGAAGCCACATTTGGATGCTCTGAGGTGCACTCTACATTATGTAAGTGCTACTTTGGATTTTGCATTGTTCTATGAAGCTGGTGTAGATTTGCAGGATCATGGATACACCGATGCAGATTGGGCTAGTAGTACTCTAGATAGAAGATCTACTAGTGGCTTACTATTCTCACTTGGAGGTGCAGTAATTACATGGAGCGGCAAGAAGCAACCCACTATTGCTTTGTCGAGTACAGAGGCTGAGTATAGAGGTGTTGCAATGGCAGCATGTGAGGCATCATGGTTGGAATGCTACTTGCAGATTTAGGTGTTGACATGCAAAAGCCTATCACCATCTATTTTGATAATCGTAGCAGCATAAAGTTAGCACAGAACCCTATTTTTCATGCTAGAACAAAGCATATTGAGGTACATTATCATTTCATCAGAGAGAAGGTATTAGCAGGTGATATTGATCTTTTTTATGTGAGAACAAATGAGCAGGTTGCTGATATTTTCACTAAAGCACTTGGAGCAGAGAAGCTGAAGAAGTTTTGAAAGATGCTTGGATTAGAGGACATGGCATTGAGCTTGAGGGGGAGTGTTGAGATATCAAGCTCAACATGTGATGATCCAAGATGACACGTATCACTTTTTTATTTCTCTAACATGTATATTCATCACACCGGTATATGTCAAGGATACGTCATTGAGCTGTATTAGATTTATCTACCGAGAGTGATGGAACTTTTTTTTTTCCAGCTCACTCATTCATGAACATTAGGTTTTTCCTTATGTACTAGTCTTTATGTTCAAGACACCAAGGGTGAGAGCAAGGATCCAAGAGCACCATGGAGGATTACAATAATTCACCTCTACCTGCGGCAACACTTGAACAACAACTAGAGCTCTTGTGGCATGAGCTTCAAGGAGCTCAGAACGAGATCCAACAACGTGATGAAATCCTCCAAAAGATGCAAGCTGAGGAAGACAACCTTACGAGAGTAGTAAAAGCTATTGTGTCTGCCCAATCTGATGTTACTCATTCAAAGATTGGTAATAGAAACTACCAATTTCTACGATTTGATGGCCGAAAGGATGGGCCTTTAGTACTTTCTTGGTTGTCGCAGTTTGATGATTTTTATACCGATGAAATGTATGCTGAAAGTGAAAAAGTTAAATTTGCCACTAACTATTTAGTAGGTAAAGCACAACTCTGGTGGAATGTCCTGCGGCACAGTACGGAGGCTTTTCAAGAAAACGTGAAGGATTCATTTCTTCCTCCTCAATACCATTTGCATGTTCGACGTGCATGGACGACCCTTACATGGAAGGAGGGTGATACGGTTACTACCTACACAGAGCGGTTCTGGCAAAATTTACTACTTGTACGAATGCTTGAAGATGTATCAGAGGATATCTTGCAGCAGAAATACAAAGATGGTTTGGAAGTGGGTATCCAAGCTAAGCTTCACACCCTACGACCTACAACCCTCAACGAGGCTATATCTTTTGCTTATGATGCAGAAAAAGAATTCCAGTCCATAACCAAGTCACTCCGTCTACAACAACCACGTCCACGACCATTTCCTGTTAAACCTTCATTTCCTATGAAGCGTAATTTTAATGCCCCATCTTACCCTAGTTTTCCTCGACCCCTATAATCCAATTACTCAACTTCACCCGTTGCTTCATCTTTCCAACCAACCAAACCACCTACCCATCAAACTTCAGCAGTGAATGCCCAACACAAGCGACCACGAATCACTTGCTGGAATTGTGGTAAACCTGGACATACAAAAATAAGGTGCAGATTGCCACCTCTTCATATGAAACAGGCTACAGCTCGATTGCATAACATGGAGGTCTATAATGAAGAAATTCCTCCTGTTTGGACAGAGGAATCATTGGAGAAGGACTTAAGTACCTTGGGTAACGATATCTCTCTACACTCTCTTCTTTGCATGCAGGGTACAATAAATAACAAACTAGTTAAAATTCTACATGACGATGGTAGTTCACATGACTTCATTTCACATTTATTAGTACAAGAACTTAAATTACAAACATTTCCTTCTTTGTATAAAGTGAAAGCTGCATTTCAAGGTAGTCGTTATAATGTAACACGAGAAGTGCAAGATGTTACGATTAGCAAAGGCCCTTATGTTGACTCACGAACATTTTTAATTACACCTTTGCAATCTTATGATGTTATACTAGGTATGCCTTTTCGTCACCATTATAACCCACGTATTGACTACCATACTCATACCTTTAAGTTTGTTTTCAAAGGTCAAATCATTACTTTGTCTGCACGGCATAATTTCCAGCCATTTCCATTGATTAGTCACACTCAAGCAAAGCGTGCATTTAGGAAAGGATTTAACTCATGCATTGTTTTTGCTAATGTCATCAATGATTATACTCATACACTTTCAGATGCATATAAACCTTTCATGAGTACTTATAAGGATTGTTTTATGTCTAAATATCCCTCTGAACTACCACCATCTTGAGGATCCTTTGACCATAGCATAGACTGTCCCTGGTAGTTCTCCTCCTCATAAAGCACCTTATAGACATGGCCCACTACATCAAAAGGAAATAGAAAATCAAGTAAAAGACCTGCTACAAAAAGGACAGGCCTAGTTCTTCCCCATTTGGAGCACCAGTTCTCTTAGTAGAGAAGAAGAATAAAACTTATCGAATGTGCATTGATTATAGAGCCCTTAACAAGATCACGATCAAGAATAGATACCCTATTCCTCGAATAGATGATCTCTTAGATAAGTTACGAGGAGCTCGTGTCTTTAGTAAAATTGATCTTAAATTGGGTTACCATCAGATTCATATGACACAAAGTGATATTTTTAAGACTGCATTTAGAACTCAAAATGGCCATTATGAATTTATGGTAATGCCCTTTGGACTTACTAATGCCCCTGCTACATTTGCGCGAATGATGAACAATATTTTTCTTGATTACCAAGCTTTTGTTCTTGTATTCTTTGATGACATACTTGTTTACAGTAAGAATGATAATGAACATGAAAAGCATCTTGAAACAGTTTTTCATTTGTTACGAGAAAACACACTTTATGCTAATCTAGAAAAGAGTTATTTCTTTCAGCGCAAGCTAGAATATTTAGGACATATTATTTCAAGTGAAGGTGTGCATGTGGATCCGAAAAAGATTAGAGTTATCATAGAATGGCCTACACCACAATCAGTCAATGATGTTCGTTCTTTTCTTGGGTTGGCTAGTTTCTATAGGAAGTTTGTTCGAATTTTTTCTTATTTAGCATTGCCTCTTACTTTGTTGTTGAAAAAGAAAATAAAATTTGCATGGGGATTTACCCAACAACAGTCCTTTGACAAACTTAAACATGCACTTTCACATGCACCTGTTTTACAATTACCTGATTTCTCACAACCCTTTCATGTTGTTACTATGCAAGTGGTTTAGGAATAGGAGCTGTTTTAATGCAAAATGACCATCCCATTGCATTTGAGAGTAGAAAGCTTAAGCCCTCCGATCATAATTATAGTACGTATGATAAAGAATTGTTAGCAATTGTGCATGCTTTGCGAATTTGGAAACACTATCTTATGGGCTCTGAAGTATTAATCAAAACCGATCAACAGGCTATTAAGCATTTATTAAGTCAGCCCTTAATCTCTGATAGGCATCTTAAATGGGCATCATTCATTCAAAATTTCCAACCCATGATACAATATCAACCTGGTAAAGCTAATGTCGTAGCTGATGCTCTTAGCCGTTTTCCTTCGAATTCCGTTGTTTTGAATAATATTTCTGCCATTCAAATTCATTCTTTTCAAGACATGGTTTCCACTTATGCATCTGATTTGTATTTTTCACGTACATGGCATGACTTCAATAATGCTGCATCTTTATCTGATGAACATTATACATTTCATAATGGTTTTCTCTATTTTCAACATAGATTATGCATAACCCAAGCTTTTAAAGATTTTGTCATTAAAGAAATGCATGAACCATCTTACATGGGTCATAGAGGCATACAGAGCACTATTTCTGCTTGCAAAGATTTCTTCTTTTGGCCACATATGGAAAAAGACATTGCACATTATGTTTCTCAATGCATTGTATGTCAGCGTGTCAAACGTCATCATGGTAAACCATTTGGATTATTAATGCCCCTTCCTATTCCAAATGAACCATGGGAACAAATCTCTATGGATTTTATCACAGGTCTTCCTATCACTTCATCACATAATGATATGATTTGGACAATAGTTGATAGGTTTAGTAAATATGCATATTTCATTCCATGTAGAAAAACTTTTACTGCACCTCAAGCTGCAAAATTATTCATTAAATGCATTTTTCCACATCATGGATTTCCTAAAGTAATGTTATCTGATCGTGATGTTAGGTTTTGTAATCATTTTGGGTTGCCTTATTTCAACATTTTGGTTCTAAAATAGATTTTAGCTCTGCATTTCATCCTGAAAGTAATGGATAGAGTGAGGCTACAAATAGTACTATTCTTGATTTATTGCGTTGTTATTCATTAGATAATCCTAATAACTGGGATGAAAAGTTGCCATTGCTTCAATTTGCTTACAATAACACTTCACACACCACTACTGGTCGTGCACCTTTTGAAATAGTTTTTGGTAAAAAGCTTCCCACTCCCATGTCCCTCACCCAAACCGACATTCGGATGGCTGATTCTATTGCTCAAGATCATGTTTCTATACTTCATGATGTTCACGAGCACATTAGGAAAAGTCAAGAGCGATATACATGTATTATCAATACTAAACGATTAGCCAAAGAATTCAGGGAAAATGATTTTGTATGGTTGCGAATAATTAAAAGACGTCTCAAAAATATTTTGCAGCATCCTAAAATTAAACTTGCACCACGCTATTATGGACCATTTCGCATTATAGAAAAAATTAATGATAATTCATTTCGATTAGATATTCCATCCCATTGGACTATACAGAATTCTTTTCATATTAGCTTACTTAAACCCTTTAAAGGAACTTTACCACTTGCCCCACTTCTTGATGATCCTCCTTTAATTGAAGAACAATCTGAAATCTTAGTTCCTGAGAAAATCATTGATCATGATGTCACTACTACACGCACCGGTACTCAATATCATCGATATTTGGTTAAGTACAAAAATCATTCTATAGAAGAATGTCAGTGGATACATAAAACACAATTAACACCTCATTATGACCACTTAATATCTGCATATCATACACAAACACATTAATGTAACAGCTCCATGAACATTTCCATGCATGTATTTTTACATGGCACATGCCTATTTTCTTTATTCAGTGATGAAACATGTGACTGGCCATCCATGTTTATTCTTTTATCACCTGAGGTCAGTTGCTTGTTCAACTGAAGGGCATGTTATACCTTATGGAAAATGTTGAACAATGCATTGTTGGATTGTAACATGAAATATGTTAGCCAATGCATTGTTGGATTGAAATATGGAATAGCCAATGCATTGTTGAATTGTAACATGGAATATGTTAGTCAATGCATTGTTGGATTGAAATATCGAATGCCAATGCATTGTTGGATTGTAACATGAAATATGTTGGCCAATGCATTGTTGGATTGTAACAGTAATATGGAATATGTTGAACAGTGCATTATAATTGTTAGAGTGTTGCATTATTTTATCAACTGAGGTCAATTGCTTGTCAACTGAGAGGCATGTTGTATATTATTGAACAATGTATTGTTAAAGTGTTATATTATTAATATATTAATATGTTTTTGATGTTTTTGATATAGCAGCTGAAGGTTCGTGAGGAGCGTGCAAGGCGTGAAAGGGCGGACATCAATAATCCGAATAATTATTATTTAGTTTGTAAATAAACCTGCGTAGAAGGTTCTATTGTTAGAAAAGTAATGGTTAGAATAAGGGTCGTTGTAGACCGCAGTTTCTATTATTCAAAGTAATGGCTTTCTGTAAAAGTTACCAACTTTTAGTTTCACGCCTGCTTTTCGAAGCCGCCCTCTTGTAACCACTCTTTTCGACGTAATCAAAAGTCCTATAAATACATGCACTCTGTGGACTGTCGAAACAGAGTGCATGGGGGGAGATTGCACCCAATACTGCGTTGTGTCTCGTCTCTTGTTGCGTCTATTCTCTGTGTGTTTTTCTGCGTTCGTAACCTCTGTTTGAAGCGTGAGCAAGATCCTGACAACAAGGACCTTAGACTAGCAGCGAGTGATACCACTTGACTTCCCTAACAATACCCCGCCTTAGGTATGTAACCCTAGACCATATGAAATGAATGCGGAGGAGGACCAAAAGATTTTTGGTCAAATCCATCCGCTAAGCATGCTCGCTCCAAAGTCAACCCATGAGAGCATGGCAATGGACCATTGCCAATTAGGAGACTATCAAGAGATCTTCCATGGGTCTTCCGTCAGTGGACAAATGGGCACTATCATCAGCGAGGTGGACTGCATTGGTGGACATATGGGCACGATAGCCTTCGGTGTCCATCCTTCCACATTTATTGAGGATTGGCCTAGATCTGTGGTAGAGAATGCCTCATTTCCTGATGGGCAAGTCACGCAAGTGTTGGACCTCCCTTATTTTCCAAAGCAGAGTGTCAACCAGACTTCTCAACCATGACCTCCACGAAGTCAACCACGACTAAGGAACCCAAATCAATGACCATGCCAAAGGACACAAAGATGGAAGCAGTATCAACATCCCAAAGCAAGTGGTACGAAACAAGTATGGATGCCCAAAGGCCAACAAGCACCAACAATTTTCAATATCGCAGGCAAAGACTAGCAAAAGTACAAGAAGAATCAGAGTCAACATCCACCACCCCTTCAATCTTCTTCTCCATCGATGCGAACTCAATAGATCTAGATTGCCACGAAGTATTTAATGAATCGACTCACACCCATGCAGATCTGGGTTCCCAAGATTTGTATTATAGCTCAAAATCCAAGCCATGTAATATGTACCCCTTTGAAATCACTTTACCCATCGACACCACCAATACTCAATTCACCTTTTGTACCTCAGCAAAAGAATACCACCCACTCATCAACTCTTAGGAAATGGATGTCAAAATGTGTCCAGAAGCCTTCACATGACCTTTTGTCTGGCATAACACCTATCTCGACTAACCTTCATCACGGCCTAAAATGGACAGGCATTTTGGTTGTCATTGGCCATTTTGCCTATCAAAACAGGTTTTTTTTTTGAAATGTCTTGTCGAATGACAAGCTCAGATTGGTAATTTGCCTATCATTTTTCATAGATCTATATATGTTATATATACATATGCCTTGTATAAACATGTCAAAATTTCTCTTATGAAAGGTAGAAGCAAAAATTTGCTTGTCATATGACATTTTTTCTTGGCTATGAAATTTAGGCTTTGACCTTCATCCTTGTAATAATTCACTCACAGCTAAACCTTGTACAAATTCACCCACACTAACCCACCATCACTTATAATAACATTTTATCAAAAGAAATATATGCACTATCTAAAGCATGTAGGTATCTAGTGGTCCGCATTAGTTTTTGAAAAATCATTCCATAAACCATCTCACAACACTAGGCTACACGGGTTACACATCGGCTATGGAAAGGGATTTCGATCTCACTTAATTGGGATCAAAATTAATTTCCATACTAGTGTGTTATCCCTTTGTAGCAAATCATCTACACACCCATTCAGATCATCATCCAAACTGAGGAACTTTTGAGGCTGGCCCCAGCGCGCCAGTCATCAACTTTGGTAACCTATTGGCTGAATCTTACCCTACCTCACAACCGCTAGCCATCACACCCAAACTCTCCAAGATGTTGCACATCTGCATGCAGCATTTTGCGTTCCCCACACAAGATCATTTTACCATTCCTCAAAAATGTATCTTGTTTGGCTTATAGCTTGCATGCATAGGGCCCCATACCATAGATCTTGCCAGTTGGATTATCAATCAATTGTATTTAGCTCAGCAGAGATAAGAACAAAAACACATCATCCACGGCTGTTGTGCCCTTACAAGAATAGTCTACATGTGTTTGGCCTCTGATTTGCCCATCAAACACGCTATGACTAGTGAAGAATTAAAAGGATTCAAGGGAACCACCAAAAAGGCCAAAAAAGCTAGCAAAGGATGGGCAAGCAAGTGCATGAGAGGTTCTATCCCTTGCTTGCAGGTTCCAGAGTCCCCTTCACCGCAGCCATCCCCTCAACAATCTACAACAGAACCTCCTGCACATGTACAACTAATACATATCCAACTCTCACGCCCTATAATCACAGAAGGCACTACAAGTGCAGTGGCTCCTCTAGAGACCACCTCTCAAGAAATGGCTACTAGAACTGGAGAAACTCCCACCACCATTGGTGTAGTAGCTTTTACCTTCCCCATATCGAACTTGGAGGCAGAACCCTTTAATCCCACATTTGATTTTGAAATGCATGATGCGTTTTCTAGTGAGTTTCAATTTTCAAAAGGACAGTTTTTCTCTCAAGAATATGAACATCCAAGCTACCCTACTATGCCCCTTGACCATCAACAACAACAGGTAGTGTCTAGCTCAGAGGAAGAAGAGCGAATAGAGACCGATGATGATGATGGCGATGATGAAGCCAGTTAGGATAGCCACGGCTCTCAAGAGGGTATTCAGAATGCAGAAAAAGAGCGACAAACCGAAGCCCAAGGTGATACGAGTACCCATGAGGATGACATGTTTGAAGCCACTGCTCATACACTGGGAATCCAAAAATTATATCGAACTATGCAAGCAATATGGGCACGCAAACAGCTATCCGATGCAAAAAGTCAAGAAATTCTAGAGCAAGAACTTGCTAGTTGAGGTTTTGAAGAATCTTTCATTCAAGGTTTTAAGGAATTAGTCAAATCACTGGGAACCACTGAATCACTCCATTATTTGAAGAGGAATCCACTGCCACAGTTCAACCCTCGGTGCATCCATTTAATGTCCAAGATAGGTCATTACATCCATGTACCCACAGATGCACAATCTTCACATCATGCCAAAGAAGCTCAACTCATCCCTGAGACCACAACACAAACCCAGCTAGAAGAAGGGACCATCATCATGGACTCCCCGCCTCACCCTTCAATTGTAATATCCACAACCACAATCCAAATCCCCACCACATCATCTGCTCCTCCTTCACCTCCCATACATCCAGTTTCCCCAGTACACCCCACCTCACCTCGACTGGCCATGTTTATAGCGAGTACTATTGTAGAAGCCATATTTACCATCCCTCCAAGGCCTATGTTCCCATTTCCACCCCCAATGACCTTCTCACCCATGTCACCTCCCTGCCTAACTATATCCCCTTTATCCTTCCCTCTCCCTCAAGCAATCTACGAGGCTCAATCTATAATCTATTTGTCCACCTTTGTAAATCCTGTGTTCACATCCACTCATGCACCCAACATTACACCACTATTCACCATCACCATGCTAGATGCCACATCTAGTGACATGGACATTTCACCACCTACTACACCACCACTTACCTCCACTCTTGCCCCATGACATACGGGCATATCACACTTCTCCACAGTCACCACTGCATCCACCCTCCCATCCCCCTTTCCCACTCCCCTTGCATCTACACCCACACTCACATCATCTTCACTCACCGCACCATTGTTATTATCACCCACGATCGACACTGCATTTCAACAAATGTTTTCTTGTATGAACCAAGTATGAGATGAGATTGTATCTCTCGCAAGTAGCTACCAAGCATTGCAATTCTTCTTTTTGTGCTTACTTTCTTTACATTCTGTGAGTGACTTGGTTCATTCAACTTGATTTTCCTTTCCCATCTCAGGGGTAGTGGCTTCCACATAGTAAAGATACTCCTCTTCTATTGGGCAGAAGGGTTCCATGATAATGGACTCTAGGTCATCATCACTCATTTCATCTGGCTCTTCGGCCAATTCCCTACATTCTTATCAAAGAGGCTCCTCCGCTAAGGGTCTTATCATAAAGATAGTAATTCATAGCTATCCTTATCACAATGAGGGGTCCGTTGTTCTTCATTTACTGCTATATCCATGGTAGATAAGATCTCTGGCCAGCCATGAGGCTCGAATTCTTCATTTGGAAACACTATCGGTGCATAAGCAGGGTCCTGAAGAGTTCGTGGATGTCATTCTGAACCTAAGGCTCCGGCTTCTAATCTTTCTTTCCCTCATTTAGTTACCTTACACATCCATATATGAGTGTCCTCATGCAATCGTGATGGATCTCATTCTAAAAAATGCACAAACTCTATTTCTTCAGGCAACCTATGGATGGTATTCCACTGGATTGGGGGTACATCACGATGGGAATAGTCCTTCAGGTTGACTTTGGTGGTCACTCCTAAATGTTGCACGTACAAGGATTTAGTTCCCCAATCTTGTACAATTTGCAATTGTTGCATGAATGGTCTTCCCAATATCATCTTGTACGCATGATTTTTCCCGAACTCATAAATGGCAAAGGTGTGATCAAATTCTACACCACAAGTGCTGAGAGATATCCCTTCCAACAAGCTTAATGGTTTCAATATGACCATCAGCCATCTACAATTTCATTCTAGTGGGTCCTAGTGTTGGTTTACCCCAACGTTTCCACAAGGAAGTGGTAGTGATGGCCACTTCGGCACATGAATCTAGGATGGCTTTGGTGGTGTTGCCTTGGTGGGTTATTGGAAGATAGGTATTACCTTCCTCTCCCTCGTTCAATTCTCTAACTCTTTCCACGGGTATTTCTGGTACCTTCTTGTGTGAACCGCCCTGAGAGTGAGTGGTAGATGTCTCAGGGAGCTGGTTTGCAACTACTTCCACAAATCAAGTTAAATTTTTTATAATTCTTCTAAAGTGAGATGACATTGCACTTTAGTATTTTTTATTACCACTGTGTTTCTCGTAATTACTGACTCTTCATTTCTAACTATTATGATGGGTGCTCTAGTGTTGATGGACTTGGCTTCCCAAGGTCCTATGAACTAGGGTAACTCTTGTAAGGAATTAGATTCAATATCCATTTGTTCACTAAGTTGCTCTTCCTCTACATCATCATATACAAAGGGTATGTCTTGGGGAAATTGTTCCTATGGATCGTCTATCTCTTGAATAGGGGGATGGGTTTCTTGCTCTCGTCTTCACTTATCCTCTTGGATTTCCCTCAGCAACCCTTGTGAGTACGTATGTATGGAAGAAAGATTTTCTCCACCCTCGGTATTTGACACTTGAGACAGTGATGGTGCATTGCCTTCCTGTACCTCTCAGACAGTAGAGTTCTTCTGTAGACTCTTCTTTTCGTTGTTAGAAATCAAGTATTCTGGCCTCTCAAATAGTCCTTGAAAGTGTAGCTCTGGTTTTGCTATGTTACCCCAATCGATATATCGAGAGGCTTCAAACATGGTTTGGGCTAATTCTACCATCTTCATGCAAAGCTTAATTATCTCAAGTTTTAAGTCTTCCCTTGGATAGTTCTTACTCAATTTGGCTATGTGGGGTCCTTCTCTTAATCTTGTCTGGTATGCTCGAAACATCATGTCTAAATTTTCAGGAATGGGTTTAGTTAAAACAGATCCTGATTTCTGATTCGGGATCTTGTGGTTCAACTCTTGTGAAGTTAATTCTAAGATTTTAGGTCTAGTTTCTTTTAGAATTCCTTCCAACTCACTTATTTTCTTACTCCATTTCCTCTTGATCCAGTCTGGTGAATCCTTCCATGATCTAGTTTTTCTTCCACTAGACTCTCCAACTTTACTTGTCTCGGCTATTTTATCAGGGTTAGGTGGTTGATTTTGTAATAGTTTTTGTGCTCTTGTTATAGCTTGGATAGGTACTAATGCTAGTTTAGATTTGTGTGTTACCACATTCTACACAATAGCCTTGAATGTTGTAATATTGTGATTGCCCTGCTATTGAAGGATGTGGGCACTCCTTTATGTAATGATCTCCTTGGCACCTAAAACATGGTCCTTTAGGGCCCTAGGGTCTTGGCTGTCTCAAATGGGGCCATGGGTTGGGGTTGGCATACATTACATTGGTGTAATCTGGCTCCCATTTGGGTTCCAATGGTGGACTCTCATAGTGTTATCTTTCCATGGGCTCTTGTGACTCAGTGTAGTATGCAGGTGGGCTATCTACATGGGTGGAATCAAATCAATTAGAATTAGGGTCACTTTCACTGATCAGGGGGGGAAGAATTTACTAAAGCCCTATTGAGATTCTCTTCTATAGCAACATGTTTGATTGAGATCACATTGGTTGGGGGGTGGCTATTGAGCTAAACTGGTTGAGGTCTTGATTGAGTCTGATAAGGGTAATTTTGTGGGGGCCTATATTAATGAGGTTGAGCATTTTATTGACCTAGGTATCTACTTGGCTGGGGATATGCTTGTGGGTAGTTATGTCAGACCACTTGTTTGTTATATGGGCCCTCTTGTGTTGTGTGATTAGTGTATGTACCACCTTTCAATTGTGCAGTACTGGCAACTAGGGTTGGCTTGGGCTTGTGTCACATTGGGACACACATTTTCCATATGATCACCACCACAGGTGTAACAACATTTAACAACTATTAACTTGGGTATCTTTTCACTAGAGACACCTAGTTTTTTAGTTAGAATGTTTCGAGGATTATTGAGAGGAGCTATCTGAATCTTTGTAGACCTTTGAAAGTTCCAATTCATCTCCTAAATTTTCCTCAATGTCTTTACAAATCCATACACATCGCTCTAGAGTTCTGGGTTCCTTTAGATATACATAAGGTCGTAGTTTAGAGCTCAAGAGGCGGTCCAAAAATAGACATGGTTGGCTTGTGTGGGAAGTTTTTGCATTGGGCATATCTCAATATACTGTCTAAACCTACCTCCTGCGAGTCTGACTGTTTCCTGGGGGGTCTGTTTGAATCTGTGGATTAATGAGGAAGTGTTGTATGTGATTCCACTTTTTGAGAACTCAGTGATGAATGACTCTAACAAGTGATGAATATCCCTAAATTTTGTTTGTTGTAAAGGTTGGAACTAGGCTAAGGCCGTGTTCTTTAGCGTGAATCCAAATGCATTGTATTGCATGAACATATCTTCCACTTGCTTTGCTCGCAACACTTGCTTAAACTCGGCAACATGGTCATAGGGGTCTCCTGTCCCATCGAAGTAATTTTTCATCAACTTCACTAACTAGGTAGGTCTCAACATTCTTGGATGTTCACAAGGTCTAGGTAGAGGAAATTCATCCCTACCACCTTGTAGTCTTGGTTCTCTCAGTCTCTCAATACTATCAGTTCCCATGGTCGATTTATCTCTCCCTATGGTGTGAGGAAACCTCACTTCTGGCTTTTCCTTGTTCTTCTCTCTTTGGGACCCATAAGCTGAGGATGTCCAGACTCCTTGATGGCTAGTGTTCACGTTTTCTCGTGATAGTGGAAATACCAACTCGCCTCTCCATGTGTAAGCGTGTCTTGCATGATCGGACACTACCAACACTCGCTCTGACATGTTTTCTAGGTATACTACCTTTCCAAGCATATCAGGGTCCTTGAATTCGTAGATTGTGATTGAACCTATTTCATTTGGTTGTTCCATCCTATACCTTCAAAATGCTTCATCAGTGTCCTTATTTAGAAATAGCTCAATGTTTTTCTTATCTTGAGGAACCCATTCTGGGATTAGCATCCTTGTCAATTCCGATTTCCCTCTAGGTGTCCTAGGTTTAGCTCCTAATGGTTCTTCTCCTTGGGCACCTACTTCTATCTTTGGAATGACTACATCAAACTCATAAGTGTGGTTAGGATGATTAGTTATGATGTACATTGTTCCTTCCTTGTCTAAGTAGGCATCTCTCTCGAAATTAACCACTGGATGTTCCAATCCAATGGGTTGGTTAGGGTTATGCAAATGAACAACCGACCTTCTCAAACCATCCTCATAGATGTGAGCAACTAAGTCGATTGTTTGGACATATTCTAGCTGGGTCCTATAGGGTCCTTCAGGTCTTTCTAAATAAGCTACACAACCCTCCTTCTGGTCTCTCCATGCTACAAGCCATTTTAGACTCCCTTGTCTTTGAGCTCAAATCGTATGGATAACTATTCAATTGTTGAGCCCAATAGTGTGTTGTGGTTCTCACACTTGCTTCTAATGATCGAAGGCTTCGTCAATCTGCCTTACCTTTGAGCTTTTGTGATCTAAGGTTCATCCCTTGATCACTCACTATGCGTTGTCGTAGCTTCTACTTCTTTGTTCTCAGTTACTTGTTTCGTTTTTATTTCTTTAAACTCTTGTCTTATCTCAATGTATAAATCAAGAATCATCTTTTCATTATATGTTTAAGTTCTCGTATTGTTGAAATTAAGTTCTTTTCTTTAGGTTTTCTGTTATCACAATCTCTCAACTTACACTTGGACTTGAGAAATTAGTGCTCTTGTACTTGAATTGTTCCTACCTCAGTCCTAATTCAATCATCAATACTACTCGCACTTAGCCTAAGCTAGCAATTGAATGAGGGGGTTGAGAGTTCATCCAACCTCAAGTCCGATTTGTTGATTGCTATGATGCCCAAGAAGACATGCTTCCCAAGCCTTGCCTTGCTTTGGATGTCCTTCGAGATGGATCTCCTCATGTTGGTACTTGCCATTGTGCAAGATGTTGGAGTTTGAGGTCTACGGATGCACGCGAATAGCACAAGGAATAAGAAGAAGCTTGAAGCACAACACAAATGAATGAATGTATTACCACTAGAATGTACAAAGGTAAGTAACCCATTAGGGCTATATGCATATATACAAGTCGAGGGGAAAAACCTCCTAAAGACCGAAAAAGTGCCCCGATCCTAGTGTGTTTACACACATCACTACCTAAATATATCAACAAATCCCCTTGGAGTGATGTCGTGAACAAGGAGTTGGCACTCATGTATAAGGAAGTGCCAAGCTATGTGGAATCAATCCACAAAAGGAAGTAAGCCCAAAGTTTTGCAGAAAGCTTCAAACTTCTTCCTAGGTAGAGCCTTTGTGAAAAGGTCTCCAATGTTCTCCTGTGTGGGCACATATGCCAAACTGATCTCTCTTGCAAAGAACCTCTCCGTGACATAATGATAGTGCACCTCAATGTGCTTAGTGGGAGCATGGAACACTAAGTTCCTCACAACTATCAATGCACTCTGACTGTCATTATAGATGGTGGTGGTATAAGATTCATTCACCAACACCCAAATCAGCCATAAGGCTTCTAAGCCAGACACACTCAACAATCGCTATGAAAGCTACCCTATACTCAACCTCACAACTAGAAGTGGCCACAGTAGGGTGCTTCTTGCTCAACCAAGATATGCATGAGCTACCAAGCATGAAGCAAAAACCACTAGTGGACACAGGAGTGTCATAACAACTTGCCTAGTCAGAGTCAACAAAAGCATGTAAATCTGGTGATAGTGATCCCCACTTGGGCTGGAACAATCCAAGTAGTCGAGTACAAGTAGCAAAATATGTGCTTAATTGCCTACCAATTATTGACACTTGGGCAATGCATAAGCCTGCTCATTTGTGAGACAACAAATTGAATATCTATCCAAGTAATGCATAAGTAAATCAAGCATCCAACAGCTTGTTGATAGAGAACAACATCAAATGCATCTCCAACATCAGGAAGACTCAATCATAAACCTGTCTCCATAGGAGTGGCAATAGATTTGTAGTCTTCAAGGACAAAACACTAAAATAATGTTTCAATATATTCTCTTTGACACAAAGCTATTCCGTCATCAACTTAAATGCCCCAAATCTGACATCTCAAATGAGGCATGTAGGTCAGCCTTAAAATCAGCATTATGCTTCTCATGAGGACCACTGAGCGGCATGTCATCAACATACACAACAATGATCAGAAGCATATCATTAGCACTCTTAACATATAAGGTGCTTTTAGTTGGACTGTTCACAAAACCATGTGCAATCAAATGGGCATATATCTTTTCGTACCAAGCATGTGGTGCTTGCTTTAAACCATATAATGCCTTCTTCAACCTGCACACTTTGTTTTCATGCCCTTTCTCCACAAATCCACGGGGCTGAAAACATACACTTTTTCATGCAAGTCAACATTCAAATATGCAGTTTTAATGTCCAATTGATGTAAATTCCAATCATGATGAGTTGCAAGTTCACAAGTATGAACAATCTTCATTCAGCATGTAGGTGCAAGGGTCTCATCAAAATCAATGCCTCTTTCCTACACATAACCCTTTGCAAGAAGCCTAGCCTTATACCTACCAATTGTTCCATCAAGCTTACACTTTAGCTTGTATACCCACTTAGTACAAATGGCCTTCTTGCCAAGAGGCAAGTCACATAAAGACTAGGTACTCGTTTTCATAATAGCATCATATTCTGATTGCATAGCACCCATCCAATTTTCAGAATTTTGTGCTTCATCAAACAAAACACGCTCATTCTCATCACAAAGACTAGAGGCAGCCATACCATAGCAATATGATGCAAAAGAAGCAGTATGAGAGCCTGAACAAGTACGATATGATAGAGTTGCATGTAACTTGCTATCATACAAAGTCTACACCATCCATTTTGGCATAGTTTTTGCCTCCTCAATATCAGCTCTCTCATCAACAAGTGCATCATGTAAATCTAAATTAGAAATGGAATGATCTACATCATCACATGAAACTTCTAAAGTCTGAGAATTTGCCTCATTCGGACCAGCACTAGACTATCCACTTATAAAAAGAGGAAGCAAAGTGTCATACATGTCTTTAGAGCTAAGTGATGCCTCCATACTACATGAAAGTAATGGTTGAATAGCATCTTCCACAAAAACAACATCATGGCTGACCAAAATGCGTTTAGTCTTTGGATGATACAGACGATAGCCTTTGCTTTCAGAACTGTACCTAACAAAAATACATTTCACTACTTTATAATCCAATTTCTTGTGTTGTTGTTCATGCATGAATGCATATTCTAGACAACCAAAAACATGTAGGTGAGCAACAGATGGCTTACCAACATGCCAAGCCTCATATGGAGTGATAGACTAGAATGCTTTACTGGGACACCTGTTAAGTACATATGCTACACACATAACAACCTTAAGACAAAAACTATGTGGTAAATCTTGAATCTTGACCATAGACCTTGTCATCTCCATGAGTCAACCATGGAGGACCATTTCTATTTGGATGAAGGTCACAACAAAGGAGTATTCTAGGATTCAACCATGGAGGACCATTTCTATTTGGGTCCCAAAGCAATCAATGAAGGTTGACCCCTATGCATGACAAATTTGGGTGCCTAAGACTTGTTTTCATGCCCAAGTAGCCACACATAAGACTTAGGCTTGAATCTCTACTCACAAACACATACTTCCTACAATTCACAATGAACATCTACTATCACCACACAAACATATCAAGTCACACCTAGGACTACTTGGAAATGGATACCTTAAGATTCCCAAATCTAGGTAACATTACTTGAGATATTTTCAAATACCATCCATGTCAAATTATGCAATTCCACAAAGGAATTTTGGAGAGATAAAACCTGTAATAAACCCCCAAACCCAACAATCTAAACTAGTGTGCATAGGAATAGATGCATTTGAGTACAATGCACAACCAAAGTATGCTTGTAGGAAAATTAATGACCTTCTAACTCAAACTCACACACACACAACACACCTATTTGACTAACATCTAACCTTAAAGAACACCATGTTGATATTGTAAAGGGAACAAGGCATTATCATGTTTCCAATGCAATGCTAATACGATTTTATTCTTCTAGCAAATAATCAGCCACTATCAATAGTATCATAGCTGAAGTAGATAGGAACTAGTTCTCAGGCAGGCATAAGTAAGCAGATTGTCAATATGGAAAGCTTACCCATCATGTTCGAGATGAACAAGCGATCAGAGGACTTATAAACCATAAAAATTATCCCCTACAAGATCCCCCAAGTGGCCACACCATGCATGTTGGAAAAACCTCCCATTCGTTTAGCAAGGTAGCAAGACCATTAGGAGAAGGCTCTTACCTTTGGGAGGCAGAAATAGAGTTCAACGAAAAATGGGGGAAGTACTATTTTTTCACTCGTGAGTTTGATAAATTACAGTATGTTAAAGAGTGACGCCTAGTGTGGTAGAAAGTGGGATTAGACACATATTTCAATGCTTAGCTTCCTAAACTAGATTTCATGTGATGTTACTATCTCATTAACACCCTACCATGTTTGCTATGTAGTTTGAGCCGAATGATCTAGCCGAATAGGCACGGGAAGGAACTATCTTCCAACCAACTTGGTGTGCATGGCTACTGACACATTATCGCGAGATGATCCACACTTGGCCGAATGTGTCATTGTACATTAAATATAACCCTTACTACTATCTTGTTGTCCGTCGCCAACCATGGCCAACATTTGTAGTCAAAGTTTTGATGGAGAGTGTTAATCTCCAAAAGAACAAGCTATCCTTGATGTTAGACCACCTCTATATCAAGAATAACTTTAAACTCCAACCAATTTTGGAAGACAAGTACCAAACTGTCAAGACTTTAGCTAACTGTGAAGAAAATCATTTCATAGGAAAAGCTGTTGCACATTACTCACTCATTGACTAATCAATTGTGTAAAGATTTTGATGAAACTTTGTAGAATGTGTTGCCTAAAGTTTGCGCACCTCCTCCAAGTTAAAACACTTCAAAAGATTAAGTAGATTATGAGAAATGATCCAAACAATCGACCTATGTCTGAAACTGCCTCCTTGTAGAATCGACTTTGATACCTGTAACTTCTAACACATAGTTCTCCCAAACTAGAACCCGTTTAAGCGAATGCTTTTAGCCATAGATGGCTTACCTTCCAACTTAGATTTTGACTCCTCATTTGTGTAAAACTTTACACTGTGCACTGAGATCTGATCAATTCTTTGATCATCGAGATTGCACCTGTTTCAGAGGACACTCAACACTTTCTTACATATAGATGTTCCTATACAAAATTTCTTAGCATGTTTCCAATTAGGCTCTTGATCTTTAACCATAGATGGATTAACTATAGATTTAGATGTCTACAAAAGGATTTCTAATATAATCAAACACAGAAGGAGAACTGGAGAAAAGATCGATGCACAATTCTCTGAACATTCTTTTTATTCAACTCATCATACATCTGATGGATGATACACACAATACTCATCATCTATTCTTCTCTATCTCATCTATATTTCATCTCACTTATCTAATAGGACCATATACATACATACATACATACATACATATATATATATATATACATATGAGTATTGATTCGTCAATACTTCAAGTATTTTGAAGTATTTACAAAACTAATGTACATATGTTTATAGAACTTTTCTTCTTGAACCTTCACTTCACTTCATGAAGTTAGACTTCAATCTTTTCTTCATATCTTCATTCCTAAGCTTCATATAATCACCAATTGTTGATTGTTTTGCTCCAACAGCTCCCCCTCAATCATCAATTGTGATTACCTGCATTTTCTTTATTCCTACCATATCTTTAAACCTCTGCAACTTTGGTCCATCCAAACTCTTTGTCATCATATCTGCAAGTTTATCTTTGTAGGAGTATGTATAAGTTCTATTTCTTTATCATCAACCTTCTCTCTCAAAAAATGATATTGAATCTCAATATGTTTATTTCTAGCATGGAATACAGGATTTGCTGCCAAATATAAAGAACTCATATTATCTCCACAAATGATAGGAGTACTCTGAACAATATCAAAACTCTTCATAAGAATCTTTAACCATATTACTTCCTTTGCAGCTTCTACCATGCCTTTGTATTCTGCTTCTGTAGATGATAAAGCAATTGTGTGTTGCTTCTTAGAACACCATGAAATTAGCTTCACAAGTATCCATGTGTTGATCTTCTATCATTAGAATTACCTGCCCAATCTGCATCACTGTATATTTTGATTCTTGTATCTGAAGTAAATCCATAGTACAAACCTTCTTTAAGTGTGCCCTTGATGTACCTAAGTACTCTTTGTTCTGTAATCCAATGTTCCTTTCTAGGACAATGCATGAATTGAGATAGAACTCCAACTGCATATGATAAATCAGGCCTTATTAATGTAGCATAAATCAAGCTACCCACCAAACTCTGATAAAGCTTCATATCTTTGAATTCTTCTCCTCCATATCTACTCAATCTATGATTGACCTCCATCGGAGTTGGTGCTATCCTGCAATCTTCCATTTTGAATTTGGTTAGAAAATTTTTTAGATACCTTTCTTGAGTTACATAGACTCCATGTTGAGTATATGAAATCTCCATTCCCAAAAAGAAATACAAATTTCCCAAATCACTGATTTTGAATTCTTTCTCCATCTGCTTCTTAATCATGTGTATACCTTTGTCATTTGTTCCTATAAGTATTATGTCATCAACATAAATACAAACATAAAATAAATCCATCCTCACTTGCTTTGACTAGCAAGCTACTATCTGCCTTTGATGCTTGAAATCCAAGTTCCTTCAAGAACTTTACAAGCCTATAATTCCATGCCCGTGGGGCCTGCTTCAAACCATACAAAGCTCTCTTGAGCTTACACACATGATTTGGATACACTTGATCTTTGAAACCATCTGGTTGTTCCATGTAGACTTCATCTGAAATATAACCACTCAAAAAGGCATTCTTCACATCTAATTGAGATAATTTCCAACCTTTGCAAGCAACAATTGCTATGAGAGTCCTTATGGTTGTCATCTTTGCAACAGGACTATAAGTTTCATCATATTCCACACCATATGTCTGTGCATATCCCTTTACAACAAGCCTGGCTTTGTACCTAGATACACTTCCATTTGCAAACCTTTTTGTTTTATAAACCCATCTACATCCAATGATCTTCTGACTATTTGGTTTAGGAACCAAATCCCATGTATCATTTTCCATTAATGCATCATATTCTTCCTGCATAGCTTTTTCCCAATTCTTCTTTCCTTTGGCTTCATCATATGTGGATGGATCTTCATCTGTTTTTAACATATACGCATAATCTTTAGTAGTCAAGAATGAAGTATCATAGCTATACCTTGTAGGTTGCCATTTATGCCTAGATGACCTTCTAAGTTCTCCACTTCTTGAAGTTTCTGGTTCATCATATTGTAGATCAAACATTGTCCTTTCTTCTACTTCAACTTGTCCTTCATTACTCTCTTCTTCATCATATATTTGAACCTTCATTTTACCTTTCTTCTGATTTAAAACATCTTCATCACCTACATGAACATTAAGTGTACCTGCATACCAAGTACCTTGCTCATCAAATGTAACATCCTTAGACACAAGAAATTGCTTTGTGGATGGACGCCACAACCTATAACCCATCTGTTTGTCATCATAGCCAATGAATACATACTTCTCTACTTCAGGTTCCAATTTATGCCTCAATTGAGATGGCACATATGCATATGCCAAACATCCAAATATTTTACAATGATTCAATGTAGGTCTCTTACCCCACCAAGCTTCATATGGTGTCATACCCTGCAAGGCTTTACATGGTAACCTATTGACCAAATATGTAGCTGTGTTTACAGCCTCAGCCCACAAATAATTAGGACAATTTTTCTCCTTCATCATTGATCTTGCAAACTCAACAAGAATTCTATTTCTTCTCTCTGCTACCCCATTTTGTTGAGGAGAGTACCTGCAAGTAACCTCTCTCTTTATACATGCATTCCACAAATAATCACTGAATTCATTTGAGAAATACTCTCCCCCTCCATTTGACCTTAGTCTCTTCAACTTTTGACCTGTAATTCTTTCTGCATATGCATGATAGTGTTTAAATGTATTAAACACTTCTGACTTGTCTTTGATCACATAGACTGTAATCCACCTAGTACCATCATCAACATATATAACATAATATCTTGATCCATTTATATTGAAGTCCTTTGAAGGACCCCACACATGTGTATGTCCCAATTCAAGTCTTTCTGAATACATAAAACCATGCTTAGAATAAGATTGCTTGTGAGCCTTACCTAATTGACATGCGTCACATCTGTATGGCATATGTTGACCTGCAACATTAGGCAATCCAAGTACTGAACCATTGTTAACCATATCTTTGATACCTCTTTCATTAAAGTGTCCAAGTCTTTTATGCCAAAGATCCAATTTAGACACCTTTTGCTCTCCATATGTGAACATAGCATGTCCAATATTACTTTGTATCTTTAATGTGAAGAGCCTTCCTTCCTTCTTTCCTGTAAAAATTTGTTTATACCCTTGACTAGGGTCTTCAACGTAAACTCCATCATTAGTGAACCTTACCTCATATGCTTTTTCCACAATTTGTCCTACACTAATGAAATTCTTTGGAATTGTAGGAACATACAAAACATTACTCAAGAGAGTAATTCCATCTTTGGCTTTAACTGAACCAATTGACTTCACTTTGTGCTTTGTATTATCACCTGTTTGAACTGTGTGATTGATTGCCTTATGATCTAGATCAGTCATCAAAGCAATGTTTCCACTCAGATGATTGCTACATCCTGAGTCAATATAAAATACTCTCATGTCTTCATATGAGGCTTCACATGTTGCATTCGTAATAAGAGTTGAATCTTCTTTCTGATCTGATTCATAATTTTAGTAAGTGTTATTATAGGATTGATTTTGGAAGTTTCTTCCTCCACTTCTTCCGAAAGAATTCCTACCACCTCTACCTCTGAAGTTTCCTCTCTGATATCTGCCACCTCTTCCTCTTTGATTAAAGTTCTGATTAAAATTACCATTGCTTTGATTATTATGCCAACAATCATGAGATAGATGATTGGTCTTACCACATATCCAACAAGCTCTAACATTGTCTTTGTTATTTCTGCCTCTTCCTCTATTTCTGCCACTTCCTCTTCCTCTCAGGAAGTTTGCTTGACTTGAAATACCTTCATCTTCAACTGATTGTTGCTTTCCTTTACTAGCTTTCTTCCTGTCTTTAGAATACATTGCATGACCTGCACTCTTATCAACATCTCCTTTGATATCATTCTCAAAAGTTAGCATATGTCCTAACAATTGATTCAAATCAGGAGTGAAATGATCTAATGAAAGTTCTGTAGACAATATAAAAGGCTTCCACTTCTCATCTCCTCTTAGCCCTATGAGAATTTTTCTTATCAAAATTTTTCTCCTTCTGATCCTTTTGATTGCCTTTATGTGTCTCCCTTCAGTTTTTCTTTCACACTTTATCCCTCTGAATCTTCAAGGTTTGAAACTTGTATATCTGTAGCAGTCAGGGTCTTCCTTTTCCTCAATCTCATAAATCTTGCTCTAATACCACTGATGGAGAGTGTTAATCTGCAAAAGAACAAGCTATCCTTGATGTTAGACCACCTCTATATCAAGAATAACTTTAAACTCCAACCAATTTTGGAAGACAAAGAACCAAACTGTCAAGACTTTAGCTAACTCTGAAGAAAATCATTTCATAGGAAAGTCTGTTGCACATTACTCACTCATTGACTAATCAATTGTGTAAAGATTCTAATGAAACTTTGTAGAATGTGTCGTAAGTTTGTGCACCTCCTCCAAGTTAAAACACTTCAAAAGCTTAAGTAGATTATGAGAAATGATCCAAACAATCTACCTATGTCTGAAATTGCCTTCTTGTAGAATCGACTTTGATACCTGTAACTTCTAACACATAGTTCTCCCAAACTAGAATCCCTTTAAGCGAATGCTTTTAGCCATAGATGGCTTACCTTCCAACTTAGTTTTGACTCCTCATTTGTGTAAAACTTTACACTGTGCACTGAGATCTGATCAGTTCTTTGATCATCGAGATTGCGCCTGTTTCAAAAGGCACTCAACTCTTTCTTACATATAGATGTTCCTATACAAAATTATCTCAGTATGTTTGCAATTAGGCTCTTAAAATTTAACCATAGATGGATTAAGTATGGATTTAGATGTCTACAAAAGGATTTCTGATATAATCAAACACAGAAGGAGAACTGGAGAAAAGATCGATGCGCAATTCTCTGAACATTCTTTTTATTCAACTCATCATACATCTGATGGATGATACACACAGTACTCATCATGTATTCTTCTCTATCTCATCTATATTTCATCTCACATATCTACTACGACCATATACATGTGTGTGTATATATATATATATATATATATATATATATATATATATATATATATATATATATATATATATATATATATATATATATATATATATATATATGTGTGTGTGTGTGTGTGTGTGTGTGTGTATACACATATGAGTATTGATTTGTCATTAACTCAAGTATTTTGAAGTATTATGTTTATAGAACTTCTCTTCCTAAACCTTCACTTCACTTCATGAAGTTAGACTTTAATCTTTTCTTCATATCTTCATTCCTAAGCTTCATATAATCACCAATTGTTGATTGTTTTGCTCCAACAAGTTTGCAATACAAAAGGGTGTTTAGATTGGTTAAACTATCCTTATTTCACTCCCCCCAGGGCACCATCCACAAGCGCTTACATGATATCCACTATACACCACTAGTTATCATGATTCAAGAATGTGCCAGACATTGCCACGAAGATGTGCATGAAGATTTTTGAGCTTATGACTGTTGTATTCAAAACTTTTAGGAAATTCCAAGCACCATATATCTCTTCTCTAGGGTTCTATGAAGGTAATCATGACCTGGTATATGATATGAGCCAAACACTCCCCATCAATACCATCTATGCCTGGCATGCGTGCATTAAGTATTTAACTACTTGCTATAAGTAGACCTTTGAGGATATGTTTTCTACAAGGTTCTGGGAGTACTACTCTGAGACTTTCATTCCCAAAACTACCCATCTGTTACACCTTTTTGTAGTAGAACAAGCAATCCATTGAGACTAGCTATGACTGCCACATCGAGATGTCCCAAGTCAAGTAGATTGGGATCAACATATGACAAATCTGACACAAGGACTATGCTTGGAAGAACATCTATCATGGATATCATAGATTACTACATCAAACCCTCATCACAAAAAGGGTCTCTCAGGGATGATAGACACAAGAGGGGGGTGGTGCTGGCAACAACCAGGGCAAGCAAGGTGGCTTTACAAGATAAGGAAGCCGATGGAGAGAATCAGAATAGAGGAAGAGTCAAGCAGGACCAAGCATGTAGAGCAATCAATGAAGATCTGACAACTAGGCCTACACAATTTTTCAAATGAAAACTCTTTTACAACTGATTTTAATCACTACACACCATTGTAAATATCATTGTTGATGATTCTTATTCCATTTTAAGCAAGCCAAGGAATCCTTGAGCTTGAGGAATATTAGATCTAAGAACATTACCAATTTTCATATTTTTTTAGAGCTCATTTGAGCCTCCAAATTAGCCTAGGAACCTAATTTTTAACTATGCTATACACTAGGTTTGGACAGGGCCAAAGCTAGTCAAAAACTATAAAAGGAGCTAGAGAGCTCATTTTTGAGGTTAGCAAATTAGAAATTGAAGTGAAGAAAATATCTTATAATCTTTTTTTGGGATAATCAAGGATTCCATTGCTCCATCTCTTTGTCTTGTCGTGTGTGCATGTGTGTGTATGTGTGTGCATGCTTGTGTGCTTCTCACTCACTCACTTGTGCACTTAGTTTGATCATGGTTGTCATACCCTCCTCACGTCTTCCATCCTCTCTGCCCAAACTTGAGGCACATGGTAAACATGTCTATGAAGGCTGTATTTTGGGCAAAATGCAATGTTTCTCATTTCCAAAAGATTGTTCAGTTCAAGCTACTCACAAAACTATAGCTTGTTCATAGTGATGTCTATGGTCCTATGCAAACACCCTCTTTTGGAAACCATCTTTACTTCGTGACTTTCATTGATGTTTTTTCTAGGCATGCATGGGTATATCCATTGAAAGCAAATTCTGAAGTGTTTATGTGCTTCAAACAGTTTTTGGTTTTGGCTAAAAATCTATTAACATGTAAAATGGGCATCCTTCGTTCTGATCGAGGGGGGACTATATGTCTTCTGATTTCAATGCATTTCTGGTTAAATGTGGGATAAAACATCAGCGTACCATGCCATATACACCTCAACAAAATGGAGTTGCTAAACGAAAGAATAGATCGGTGTGTCCTTGGGGTCTTTGCATCGGAGCAAGGGGTTGCTCACCCTTATGTACCCAGATTCTCTTCACGATTTGAGTCATCTTGCTTCAGGCGATCCATTGACTATGCGTGTTGACCATCTCTTTTTGTTGCTTCTTGTATTCCTTTGTTTGCTTTGTCTTGATCATTTTAGGAAGAGAAGGGAGTTCCATCAAGTCCTTGACTCCTTCGTTGAGAACATCATCCTTCTACATCACAGAGTTTTGGACAAGAACATCATCTTTATCTTCATGTATAATCTTGGAACAACCAAGAATTGGTGTGTTTCCTAATTCCTTGAGTGCTCCATTTTCTAGTTCGACTGTGACATGCTGCTGGTTTACCAAGACTTGAAAAAGTCTGCTTCTTAGGTTCAAGTTGACTGCATGGTCATAGATACAACCTTGACCCAAGATAAGAGGTTAGGTGAGATCCTCAGCTTGACATATTAGCACTTTCATTGTCATTCGTTGAAGGTAGATGGGAAGTTCCACCTCCCCCTTGCAAAGGGTTTCCACACCTCCCAATCTTATGAGATACACCTCTTTAGGACTCATATTCAGTTGCAAAGCTTAACAATAAGGAAGTTTAACTATGCTCGGGGCTGCACCTGAATCAATTAAGGCTCTTATAGTCCTAGTATTCTTTCCTTGTCCTAGCTCTAGCATCATGAAAGGATGCCTATCAACAATTCGAGGGGAATTTACACTTGATGCATGGCACATGGCCATGTGATACCTTGGAGCATCATGAGTATCTGACCTAGTTTGACCTCTACCCTGACTCCTTATCTTCATCCATCGAATGCATTCTATGGCTTTTGCCTAATCTTCTTCTCAAATTTGCCTCTCCTCTTCCTTATGTTTCTTTGCAGTGTTGAGTTGATTAAGCATTTCTTATGTGAGAGGTTCTTGATATAATCTCACCTTGCAACCATTGATGTAATTAGGCGCATGTTGCCTTCTAATTTAGCTAATTGGACTGCCCCAGTTGTTGAGATTTTGTTAATTATCATTGGTCCATAGCCATGCTTCTCTAATTTCCTCACATGGTGCTTCACGGTGTATACCAAGACTAAATCTCCTAATTTCAGACCCTTATCATTCACATGAGCATCAAAGTAGACTTTTTTTCTCTTCTTAGCCACATAAACCCCTCATGATGCTCTCAATCGTCTCGCCTAGTTGCTCTAAGTAAAAAAGTCTAGATGAAAGCTCATGATTGCTACACTGGTGTTCTTGCTCTACTTTCAATGTTAGTATCAAGAAGTCTAATGGCAACACAACATTTTGTCCAAAGACCATCTGAAAGGGGGTGGCTTGGAGCACCATTTTATAGGCCACTCTATAGGCCCAAACAACATGGTGTAGATGTTTGTCCCAATCTGAATGCTTATTATTCACCAATTTAGTTAGAATAGTAAAAAGGATCTTTTTCGTGCTTTTGGCTTGGCCATTGGCTTGTGGGTGATATGGAATTGACTTCTTATGAACCACCATGAATTCTTGTAACAAGTATTCAATGACCTCATTCAAGAAGTGGGTGCCACGATCACTCACCAATTCTATCGGCAAACCATATCTAGTAAATACATTCTCAAATAGGAACTTGGTTGCGGTCTGTGCATCGTTCTTTTTTGTTGCCTTCACTTCCAACCATTTAGTTAAATAATCAGTGACCACAATGATGTATTCAGCATGTGAACTTTTAGTTGGGGGATTAATAGCGCTAACAACGTCTATTTCCCACTTATAGAATGGACGTCCACACATCATGGGTTTTAGTGGTATCTCATCTTTACATATAGGGTACTATATTCACTAACAAATATCACACCTCTTCACATAGGCATTTGCATCCATGTGAAGAGTTGGCCACCAGAGACTTGCAAAAAGTATTTCCCTAGTCACCCTATCTGGTTCAAAGTGTCCTCCAGCTACACCTTGGTGAGCAGTCTCTAAGATTTTGAGGTATTCACTCTCATGGACGCACAATCTAAGATAGCCATCTCCTCCTCATTTGTATAGATTATCACTTATGAGTCTATAATCTAGGGCCTCTTGGTATAGACACCATTGTCTGGCCAATGTTGTTTCTTGAGGGAATGTTTTCTTCCTCAAACATTTTACCAATGGTTCACTCCAATTTGGTACTAGAGACACTTGATATAGTGTAGCATGCTCCATAGGTGGTCTAATACAATAGATTGGGCATTCATTGCATAACTTATGGACATCTGCTTCCATAGTTGGTCAACGCACTCCTAATCTTTGTAGTGTTTGTACGGTTTGGATTTTAGAGTGATGTTGTTGCAATGCACCTACATGCACTACTTGTAACCACTTTGCATGCTCATCTTCATGTATAGAGTAAGCATGTATGCCTTGATATGTGTGCTTATACACATTACTTGCTAATATGTGGTATTTTTTAGACCTTACTACTCCTTTATCTTTTCAATTGTTGCTTTCTTTTCTAGGTTTTCTACTACTTTCTTAACTTTTCCTTTGTTTTGAGGTTTCTTATCCTACTCTTGTTGTTTAGTTTCTTGAATAGGCTCTGTTCTAGATGGTTCATTAATTGATTTGTTAGACTCACTCTCCTTTCTAGCCCTAGTAGTATGTTTGGATTGCCCCTCTTCATTGTGCTTCCTCTTTTCAACCATATTTATCCTGTGAGCATAGACAGCGAACATGTCAACTGGTTCATTCCAACATGTCTTTGCACAGATATCAGAGCTTGTAGCATACAAAGACTCAACTATTAGTTTCCCCCTACTAGCAACATCATATACATGGTTCCAAAAATCACAATTTGAATCATCACTTTCAAGCTTACACGCAAGAAACTAAGGATTACGATCACCACATGCTAGAGAGATGACTCTCGCCCCAACCAAATGCCTCTATATATAGCTCTCTCTAGGGGACTACCTTCTTGGGCAGGTAGATACTAACCATCCAAGTGTCATCCATGTAACTACATGTGCGCCAAGTGTCCCAGTTAACTCGAGTTAACTCAAGTGGATGTTTCTAGAAGGCTCTAGATCTCTTTGGGCAAAATACTCTCCCCATGTACCCCATGGGGGTTGAACCCAAGACCTCCTCCTTCACACCCTTGAGTCTTAACCACTAGGCTAAGTGGATTACTTGGTTACAAGAGTAAATGACCTTCTAATAAGTCGAAACTTCAGATCTTTGGCCACACATACGAATGACCAAACGATGTGCGATTTCAGATCTGTCTGAATCAGTCAGATCCTTAGATCACAAACTTACTTTATTACATTACATGCATACGTTTTTTGACTTGTAGAGGCTTCAAAGAAATTATTCATACCCCCTTTACCATAGTTTGTTGCTAAAGGTCTTTTGGTCACATAATTATAGATTTTTCGATCAACCTCAGTGACCCAATTTGTATCTTTGGCTTTCTTAAATAGATTACATTTCCAGTGTGGGTGGTCAACTTCACCATACCAGAGGCATCTACAGGATTGATTAAATGTTCTCCTATTCTACATTTGAGTCCTAGGATTCTGCTCTAGCTCTCTCAATCTCTCTTGTTCTCTTAGTCTAATTTCTTGCATACTTTTCATAGATGCCATTTCGATTGATAAAGTCTCAATATGTTTAGCCATTGATTCAACTGTAGTTTTCAAAATAACAATTTCCGATTCATCCCTACAAAGGCCTTGCAAAGTATGATCATTTTCTACTTTTACTGGCATATCTCTTTCATTTACCCTAGGAGTTTTCATTTGATTGCACTTTTGTCTTTGAGCTAGCCTATGGACAGCCACTTGTACATTCTCCCAATTGCCAATTAACCCACTAGCAGATGTTCCGTTCTCGAGCATGGGTTCAAGCTTGCATCTAAGAGATATATCTAGCATGTTTAGAAAACTACATAATTTATCTGGCTCTAAGGCTATTCGGTCAGTTTTAGACATTTGGTTAAACTTAACATCAAATTCAGTTAACCCTTGAGTTATATGTTTATCAACTTTAGTAGTTCCTACCCATCTCATAAATGTAGCCCTATTATTCTTACTATAATCATCATGTGAGAACTCGGTAAGCATTGGGTTTTAAAGTTTGCCCAAGTCATATTAGGTGTGACTACCCTAATTTGAATTCCTTCTCTGGTAAACCTGTGAGAAATACGTATAAATGTATCCTTTTTATGATCCTTAGGTAGACCATATTGTTCAGTAAGCTACTCATAATACCTAAGGTATGCAGTAGCATTAATCCCATTGAATTCGCCTCAGTCCATTTGGATTGAATCAATTATTTTCCATAGTCGTTGCTCTTCAAATTGAATAGCCATATTGTGTAAATCTAAAGTTACTGAAAGCAGTGAAATATATGTATGTAATTCACATAGAAGTACGTCTAATTCTTCTTCTCGTTTAGTCGTCTTGGTAAAAAAACAATTTGCAAATAAAAATTGGAGAAGTATACCTGTATAAACTCATTGAAGAGGTTCTTTGTGATCATGCTTGGGTAAATTTCTTTACATTTGAGTTGATCAAATCAATCCTAATACATCAGCTCTAGTGCATGAATGTGCAATCCTAGCTTCAGCAAATGTTGATGGACAAAGGTGGTGTGAAGAGGATCCTTCCACTTGTCAACCTCTATGGAGGCGCTCAGATCACACTGACCAGCCCTCAACACCCAAGAGATTGCAAGGTTTGAGAGTAGGCTACGGCTTCCAGGGATGTTGACGCAATCGCTACAATCACCAATTTACGTAGATGCTATGCAGAGCACAATAAAAATGTATACTTGTATACCTGGGATGCCGTGTCGATTCTTCACGTCGGGTTCACCAATGTCGAGAAGGATATGGATGCTCGGTTGGTGGAACAATCCAACCGCCAAATCCAACGGTGCACACTGGGTGCTAGAATCTCTACAACAACACAACGGACACCTATCTGGCGCAATGGACGTGTCTACCGTGATGTACATGTGCTTGTCATGATGGACATGTGTCTATCGCGATGGACATGTCTTTCTTGATGGATATATCTTTCTAGATTTTCTTGTTGATTTGTGTCAATCGTGGACCTATACATCACGATGGATATTGTGTCAATCATGATATTTCTATCCGTCATGATGGACAATGGTGTCATCGCTATGGACCTATCTTTCACAATAGATAGGCAGTATGTCTAGAAAATTTTGGGTATATCCTATCAAATCAAAGGATGAGGTATTCCCTACTTTCAAAAAATGGCTTGCTTTAGTTGAGACTGAAAAAGGAACTAAGCTTAAGGCTTTATGTTCAGATAATGGGGTTGAGTATACCTCACATGAATTCAGCCTTTTTTGTCAATATAGAGGCATTGTAGAGAGTTTATAGTTTCCTATACCCAAGTACATAATGGTGTAGGTTAAAGGATGAATAGAACTATTCAAGATAGAGTAGTTTCTATGTTGCATCATGCAAACCTATCACGAGGCTTTTGGGCAAAAGCGGCATGGACTGCAGTTCATGTGATTTACCTATCACCTAGTACTGCCAAAGGTCTGAAAGTGGCACAAGATTTATGGCAGGGAAACCACCATATTATGATCATCTTCGAGTTTTTGGGTGTGAAGCATATGTTCATATACCCAAGAATCTTAGACAAAAGTTGGACCATAAGTCAAAGAAATGCATTTTTCTTCGATATGGTTGAAAAGGACAATTTGGATATCGCTTATGGGATCATGAAACATGGTCAGTGATCACAAGTAGTGATGTCATTTTCAATGAGTCTAAGACGCATAAATATCCCATTAAGGAGGTTGGAGTGAGAAGAGTGGTGTTTGAGGATACTAGTCCTCCAGTTAGCATGTATAAAAATGTTGCACATAGGGACGTTCAAGAGAATGTCCGATCATATCAGTTTGCACATGTTCTTGTTCAACAACCATTGTGATGCTCTACATGTGTCTCACATCCACCTGATAGATATGTTCCAGGCTTAGTTTTTGTTATGCTAATAGATGTCGATGAGCCTTCTTGCTGCAAAGAGGCTATGCAGATAGAGGATCATGTCAAGTGGGAGCGTGCCATGAAGAGTGAGTTGGATTCTATTCACAAGAATGGTACTTGGGATTTAGTACCCTTGCCAAAGGGTAGGAAAGCTTTACCATGTAAATGGGTATATAAGCTGAAATTCACATCAGATAGTGCTTCTCCAAAGTATAAAGCACGACTTGTTGCAAAGGGTTTTAAGCAACAACATGGTGTTGATTTTTAGGAAATCTTCTCTCTAGTGGTCAAGATGACTACCCTGCACATGTTGCTTAGATTCATTGCAATGGAGGACTTAGAGCTAGTCCAAATGGATGTGAAAACTACTCTCTTGCATGGAGATCTTACGTATGAGATCTATATGGAACAACCGCAGTGTTATGTAGTTCCTAGCAAGGAAAGTCTAGTTTGTAAGCTTAAGAAGAGCTTGTATGGACTTAAATTGTCTCCTAGACAATGATACCAAAAGTTTGATGCTTTTATGAAGTCTCAAGGCTTTCTCGAAGCAATGAGGATCATTGTATCTACACAAAGAGATGCTCAGATGGTAGCTTGATATGCTTGATACTTTATGTTGATGATATGTTGATTGCTAGGAAGTCCTCTTATGACTTGTCAATTCTCAAAAAGAAGTTGAGCCAGACATTTGATATGAAGGATTTGGGGGATACCAAACATATTCTTGGCATGCACATTACTCGTGATAGGAGTAAAAGATGTGTATACTTGTCTCAAATTGAGTACATATCCAAAGTACTTCAAAGGTTCAATATGCAGGGTGGAAAGGCATTGAGTACACCTTTACCCACATATGTGAAATTAAGCAAGGAGGATTACCCCAAATTAGATCAGGAAAAGGAATTCATGACCAAAATTCCCTATCAGTGTCTTGTTGGTAGTGTCATGTATACTATGGTGGCTACGAGACCAGATGTTTCATTTGCACTGGAGTTGTGAGGAGATATATTTATAATCCTAGCAAGAAACATTGGGAAGCGATCAAGATGATTTTGAGATATGTGAGTGGCACTAAGGACAAGTGTCTATGCTTAGGCATAGGGAAAGCATCCATTACTGGTTACACAGATTCTGACTATGCTGGTTGTGTAGACAACCATAAGTCTACATCACGGTACATTTTTCATTTTGTTGGAGGTGCTATCTCTTGGAGATCTCGCCTTCAAGAATGTATAGTTGTTTCCGCCATAGAAGTAGAGTATGTTGCAGCTAGTGATGCATGTAAGGAAGCATTGTGGCTTTCTCATCTTGCTTGTGATATGGGTTTACCTCAGCATGTACCTCGTTTGCTCAGTGACATTCAAAGTGCCATTGCCTTGGCTAAGAATCCGGTCTATCATGCAAAGACCAAGCACATTGAGGTGAGGTATCACTTCATTAGAGATTGCTTAGCCACTGAGGGCATTATTCTTGAGAAGGTTCACACTCGAGATAATGTTGTAGATGCTTTGACTAAAGCTCTATCACAGGATAGTTTTCGACACTGTTGTCACTAGATGGAGGTTACTTGATTCATGATCTTACACAGTCACTTGTATACTGTGTAACATGCGCATCAAGTGGGCGGTATAGTTTGTATACTTACACTCAAGTATTCTTTATCATTCTTTATTTTTCTCCCATAGTTACTTTGGCCATATTGGCCTTTAGTGGGAGATTGTTACCGTTAGTGTCCATGTGAAAGGCCAAATGGCCACCAAACACTTCTTTGTATATGTTCTTTAATAAAACATATAGTGGCCTGGTCAGTCACAGATTGTAAGTTCGAGCACATTTGTAACACCTAAGAAGTTTGTGTTCCTGCTCTCTATGTACTGTGTTTTTCTATCTATTCTGCAGCCTTTGTGTGGAGTACTATGTGCAGCCCTAGGAGCTCAATTTTCTACTCCGAGGATATTGTCGTGGATCTCTCAAGAAGGAGAGCGCATTGTGGTGGATTACCATCGAAATACTTCATTGGGTCTCTTGGATTGCAAGCATGATGTCTTCTCGGTTTGATGGCACTGACTTTTTGAGATGGAAAGCTCAGATGTGGTATACATTGGTTTGTGCATGATTACACATGTATGTGCATAGAGATGCATAGAGGCCTCGTGAACATGTCTCACCATGTATGGATTGATATAGATGCATTAGCTAGCTCCACTATCCGAGTTAGTACCTGTGGATTCTCTATATGAGTCTGTGATGCATGAGGAGATGTGGTATATTATGGTAGAGACTACATGATATGTATGCAAGTTCACTGACTCATGTGAGACATAGATCACATCAAAGTTTTTTATTGTTGGCACTAAGGTCATGATGCACCTTAGGTAGTGGTTTCAAGAGAGACTATGGAAATTGATACAATGACAACGTGAGAGACATGCATGTGATGCACCTTAGGTAGTGGTTTCAAGAGAGTCTATGGCAATTGATTATGCCAGTGATGGTGATATCACTTTATCCTATTATTTATCTTAGGATTTCTCTTGTTCATTGGATAACAAACATATTTCTTGGTTGTTTGATGCATTATCCACTTGCTATGTTACTCTAGTTCATGAGTGGTTTTGTCGATTCTCATGTGAGATTTGTGGATGAGTGCACATGCATGATGGTACGACATATGAAATTGAGTGTGCAAAAGATGTATGCCTTATGCTACCTAGTGGGGTATCATTTACACTCTGACATGTAAGTTATATGCCTTCATTCCATATGAGATCGATTTCAGTTACCCAGTTATAGGAGAGCAAACAATATGCATCCCTTGGTGAGAATCATTTTCACTTGTAGTTCGGAAAACGTATGCTTTTCAAAGGTGCCATGATTGGACATAGGTATGCATTTCAAGTATGCCATGTGAGAGATAGTCTCATCTCAATGGGATTTTAGCCTTATGTGCAGTGTGAGACTTGTCACGTCTCATTTTTTTTTCCTACAAATAGGCCTATTCACATTCATGATGCACATGTATGGAAAGATTCAGATGTTCAAATGGATGCACATGCAGAGAATGCTTTGGATGCTCATGATGCTTATGTAGAGCATGATTTTGTTGATCATATGAATGCTCTTGTGGAGCACATTTTGGATTATCCAGTGGATGCTTTAGAGCATGGATGCTCATGTAGAGCATTATGATGATACTCAATTAGAGATTATTCATCACCTGAACCTTGGTGTTGATGTTGTGTGGTTGGCTCATATGGAGCATGATGGTACACGTGGTGTGGTAGAGCACGATTGCTCTCATGGTACACATTGTGTGGTAGATAATATTAGCTCTTTGGATGCATAGTTAGACACATCTTTGGTTGACATGATGGTTGATCTCGATGTTGAGGAGTTAGCAATTATGAAATCATTATTGGATTCGATCATACCAGATATAATAGGGATATGTCAGGACATGTTGTTTTTTATGATGGTGCTTTGAATGTTGTGTATACAGGCATGGCTGACATGCTTTAGGTTAGCCAAGATAGCACAAGTTTCATTAGCATTCAGGATTCTGATGTACGAGTTGTTATGCTCGATACCAAACATTGCAATTGCTATTAGAGCATTAGCACTTAGAGTTGTCGATCATTTGATGCTTAACACTGAGTCTAGAGCAATTTGAGGTGCATGGATACACCTTGTTTGAGGTAGTTGGTGTATGTTGATTGACATGGGTTGAGGTCCAAACTCTTCCTATACATTATTGTATATTCCCACATCATTATTTGTATGTGTTTCCACTTATGGTCACAGTGACCATTAAGTGGGAGATTGTTGGGGATGTAAGGGTCATGTAACATTACCCCTATATTCATATATATATATATATATATATATATATATATATATATATATATATATATATATATATATATATATATATATATATATATATATATATATATATATATATATATATATATATATATGTATATGTGTGTGTGTGTGTGTATGTAGTTTATTGATCATTGCCCGAAGAAGATCTTTATGTGGGTTTTGAGGCTTCCACACATATGCGCATCTCTCTCCCTCCATCCTTGCTCCTCTTGTTTAGTCCACCAAAGGCCTTTAGATATTGATTCAAACTATGAGCAAGAAGATAGAGCAAAAGTGTCTAGAATAGTTGGTAAAGTCATAAGGCAAATGGAGACCAATTTGAACACTTCTTTTGATCCTTTTGAAACATTCAAGAAGAAGAACAGTAATTTAATATTGTAAGAATTTCTTTATGAAAAAGAAGATTTTTCTACTATGTTGTGGAACTGCTACTAATGTGTTTTGAGAAGCTTTTCTGTAGGTATTGACGATGAAGATGAAAAGATCAATGAGACGATATGATTCTATGATAGATTTTTAGTGAGGATTGAATGTAAGTATGTTGTTTTAAACTAACTTGTGATGTTGTCATGAGAGAGGAATTAGCTCAATAAGCTTCTTCAAAAGTTATCTTTGATGAAGATGATGGAATGAGATCTATTGAGAGTGATATGAGTGATGTGAGAGAAGAGATTGAGATTGATGAGCATAAGATTGATTCTTAGATTTCCTTTCAATCTTTAATTAAAATTTGGCACCATGTTGAGTATTTTGCACTTAGTATATACATAAGATAATGTACATGCACATGTTTTTATTTCCCATAGTTGCACGTCTATTGCACTTGTACATAGCATATTCAAATTTTTCAATTCTATTTTTGGCCTCATCAATGACAACCATTTACCCTCATATTCACCTAGATTGTTTTTGAGTGCACATAAAGTATGCATGGTAGGGTCACTCTGCACAACCTTGCATCAAGGCACATTTTTGAATTTTTCCCATGCACTATGAATGATGGAAAGGACTTATATATATGCACATGATATGTATATGAGTGAGTGCACTTGTTTTTTGCATCATGTTTTGATCATGCATAATTCAAAGTATGCAATTGTTGGTCTAAATCATATGGCCTTGCATAGGCACATTGCTTAATTTCCCTTGCACTTGCGTATGATCTCAAAGGTGATTTTTCATAAGAAAATTGACTTCATCTTTGAAGTAGCAAGCAAGTTTTTGTTGGCCCATCAAGGATGATGTGCATGTTTGGAGGGGTTGAGTGTCGTAGAGATATTTTATCTCTATTCGTCTTTTGGCCAAATCCAATAAAGGGCAACAATTCTCAAGACACTTCACAAGAGCGTTAGTGACAGATGGTTCTTGTTGAGAATTGTTAGGAAAATTTTCATGTAATGGATGATGTACCAATCGAGCCACTTCACAACAGCGTTAGTGACAGATAGTTCTTGTTGAGAATTGTTAGGAAAATTATAATAAGTATTATTTGATGTGTCTTTCAATTATCTTTAGAAAAAAAAATTGTGGGACATTCTGGGTTCGATCCCCAAGGTTAGCACGCCAAAGGCACATTATCTTGAAGAACTGATGAGGCAGATTCTTGGATGAAAGTCATAATAAGTTGGATGATTAGAGGTGCATAGTTCACAACTTCATGCGATTATTTTTATAGGGATCCTTTTAAGATAATAATTTTTCCAAACTTTTTTGTAAAATTAACGGAATCAAAAGTCGGCACTACACGACATATTGATTTTTGTGTTTTTTTTTTGTAAAATTAACGGAATCGAAAACCTGGCAGAACTGTAGGAGGAAGACATTTGTATATTAACAGATGCTTACAAAGAAAGCTTTTGTTATGGATGATTGAAGAAGACGAAGGGTACGCATTGAGAGAATTATCACGTAAGTGCCCTGGCAGATTGTGGCGCTGCTGAGTTGGGGAAGTCTTCAGGGATCATGCATCAATAGAAGGAACAACTGTGCATGTGAACGAGTCTAGCACCCATGGGACTCTCCGAATCCCACAAAGGAGGGCCCATGGGACTCTCCGAATCCCACAAAGGAGGGGTTGCTTAAAAGCTTGTTCGAATCAGAGAACATTACAAAGAAGGTTAATAACTCTTTTGTCCTCTTCATTGGGGGCCCACTTGATTTTAATCTTGTTGGCCTCGAGGAAAAACATTCTATGATATCTAAATGGCAGAAACTTCTTAGCATTCGAAATTATTTTGCCTAAAAGGAAAAGAGACTTTTGGATTGACCATTCTTAACGACAGCTACCAAAGTTGGTAGCACATCTCTCTTTCCAGATCTTCGAGAGAGCCTCACCTCTTATAACATTGCACAATGCTCAAGCACAATCGATCGCTTCACCCAATAGTACTTTTGTCGCTTTGATGCAAGTTGTGTACACGATTTTTTTGAAAAGCGTTTTCATTCATCTTCAAAATCTCTATATATTCAATGCTTTCATATTCAGTTTGATTAAAAATGAACGATAGTTTGCTTTCTTTAGAAGATATCAAATTATTGTGCTAATCCACCTTGAAATTGATTAGAGAGAATAACTTCTATTGACCTTCCAAAGTCACATGATATTCCATTGCAACCCGATTTTTCATTACTTTTATCTCAAGCATTAAATGTCATCAAATACTTTATTCATGATTTCCTCCTGCCACTGAAACGCAAATTGACCTAAAATAACTAAGAAGTAGACCTAATGTCCTGGTATCACTCTTATATGGATGCTGTATGGGAAACATTCATGACATTTGAGCATATGAACTATGTGTAGCCATTCAACTCGTGTGTCTTTGTTTGTGAAACCAAGACCTCCTCTTCTACATCCTTTAAGATTAACCATTAAGCTAACTCCCTAACTTACCTAATCCTACATTTAGCTCGATTCTAAGCCTTGGCCAAGTTACTTTAAAACATTTATAACATGTGAGTCCTACTTTGTGTCTTGAAGTATACTCTCTCTCAAGGATAAATGGTTGTTCCTTTTGTGTTTTCAGTGTAATTTTTCTTTTTTCATAAAGAATTTTTTATTCTTGCATTTCTTTCAAGTGATTTCTTCTCTTCTCTTCTCTCTCTCTCTCTCTCCCTCTTTAATTACCGTTTCACTTAACCACAAGATTCATGATTTATGATTGGTAGCTTTCCTACTAGAATCAGTAACTGGTAGCTCTCCTACTTCATTGGCTCATGATTGTTCACCAGCAAGAGACTCACAAATTCTCGACCCATCGATTTCTCACTTGAGAAATCACCATGTCTCGTAACAATCATAGTTTTCTCGAAACAATTGTGAATTCACTACAACATATCGAGGGAATATCGACGGTCAGTATACCAACGTGCAGCTGTCGGCGTCGGTATACCCCTCAAAAAATTTGGGAAAGCCGCTTTGCCTCAGAAATACAGCATCGGTATAAGCGTCGGTATACTGCTAGAACTACCGACGCTTATACCGACGCTCTCTTTTTAACCGGGTCCGAACCCGAAATTCGTCATTATGAGCGTTTTGAATCTAGATCTTCTCCTTTCGGATTTGTGCGTGCCAACAGCAGATCTCTGTTTGTCATCCTCTCTCTCTCTCTCCCTCCCTCTCTCTCACTATCTCTCTCTCTCTCTCTCCCTCTCTCTCTCTCACTCTCTCTCCCTCTCTCTCCCTCTTTCTCTCTCCCTCTCCTTCTCTCTCTCTCTCTCTCTTTAAACAGACCTCTATCTTTATAGATATGAAGTTTTGGTAAGTAGATCGCACATATTGTAGCACTCTTTTTTCTTTTTCTATGTTTTCTTTACTAATATGTTCTTTGTTTGGTTTTGCAAGAGATTTTGGGATCAAAACTTTGGAAATTCGACGAAGAAGAACTTCAAGTGGATTTTGACGATCGTGATTCAAACAATTCTCTCTCTCTCTCCCTCTCCTTCCCTCTCTCTCTCTCTCTCTAAACACACCTCTATTTTTATAGATATGACGCTTTGGTAAGTAGATCGCACATATTGTATCACTCTGTTTTCTTTCTTTATGTTTTTGCTTTTCTAACATCTTCTCTCTTTAGTTTTGCAAGAGATTTTTGAGATCAAATCTTTGGAAATTCAACGAAGGAGAACTTCAAGTGGATTTTGACAAACTTGATTCAAAAATTACATCAATGTAAGTAAGACATATATCCCTCTTTTATCTTTCTTTATATTTTTATTTTCTAATATCTTCTCTCTTTATTTTTCTTTGAGAGAGAGAGAGAGAGATGATACATGCATGCATGCATATGCATACATACATACATACATACATACATACATACATGCATGCATATGCATACGTGCATGCATGCATATGCATACATACATGCATGCATATGCATACATACATGCATGCATATGCATACATACATGCATGCATATGCATACATACATGCATATGCATACATACATGCATACATACATGCTTACATACATGCTTACATGCTTACATACATACATACATACATGAATTTTTATATTTTTGTTTTCTAATATCTTTCTTTATTTTTTGTTTTCTTTCTTTATATTTTTGTTTTCTAATATCTTCTCTCTTTATTTTTGTTTTCGAGAGAGAGAGAGAGAGAGCGCGAGAGAGAGAGAGGGATATGCATATGCATACATGCATGCATGCATATGCATACATGAATGCATATGCATACATGCATGCATGCATATGCATACATGAATGCATATGCATACATGCATGCATGCATGCATGAGGGATATGCATATGCATACATGCATGCATATGCATACATACATGCATGCATATGCATACGTACATGCATGCATATGCATACGTACATGCATGCATATGCATACATGCATGCATACATGCATGCATATGCATGCATGCATATGCGTACATACATGCATGCATACATGCATGCATATGCATACATGCATGCACATGCATACATTATTAAGCATGCATATGCATATGCTTACATGCATGCATGCATACATACATGCTTACATGCTTACATACATGCATGCATATGCATACATGCTTATGCATACATATGCATACATACATACATACATACATACATACATACATACATACATACATACATGCATGCATATGCATACATACATGCATATGCATACATGCATGCATATGCATACATGCATGCATATGCATACATGCTTAAGCTTACATGCTTACATGCTTACATACATGCATGCATATGCATACATGCATGTTTAAGGTTAAGCTTACATGCTTACATGCTTAAGCTTAAGCTTACATGCTTACATGCTCACATACATGCATGCATGCATATGCATACATACATACATACATACATACATACATACATACATACATACATGCATGCGTGCATATGCATACATGCATGCATGCATATGCATACATACATACATGCATATGCATACAAGCATGCATACATACATGCATACATACATACATGCATGCATATGCATACATGTTTAAGCATGCATATGCATATGCTTACATGCATGCATACATACATGCATGCATACATACATGCATATGCTTACATGCATGCATACATACATACAAGCAAGCATATGCATATGTATATGTATACATACAAGCAAGCATATGCATATGTATACATGAATGCATATGTATACAAGCTTAAGCATGCATATGCATACAAGCAAGCATATGCATACAAGCAAGCACATGCATACATGAATGCATATGCATATGCATATGTATATGTATACATGTATGCATGTATGCATATGTATACAAGCTTAAGCATGCATATGCATACAAGCAAGCATTTGTATATGTATATGTATACATGTATACATATACAAGCAAGCATATGCATATGTATATGTATATGTATACATGTATGCATATGCATATGCATACATGTATGCATATGCATATGCATACATGTATGCATATACATACATGTATATGTACATGTATGCATATACATACATGTATATGTACATGTATGTATACAAGCAAGCATATGCATATGTATATGTATACATGTATGCATATGCATATGTATACATGAATGCATATGTATACAAGCTTAAGCATGCATATGCATACAAGCAAGCATATGCATACATGAATGCATATGCATATGTATACATGAATGCATATGTATACATTGGATGCATATATATACATTGGATGAGATGAGATCTTTATATTGCATCAGATGGGATCTCCACGTATACTTTGGGGTGCACATGATCATGACGAATCGAAGATATATCATATCCATAATGGAGCTCCAGTTATGGATGCGGTGGGAAAGTCAATGCGTCAACGTATACGATAACTCTACTCTATCGAATTCGGTCATTCAGTAATGTTAAAATGGACCGAACAGGATAGAGACTCTAAAAATCATATCACACAATGCATATATGAAGAGTACCGGCCAGCACCTGACAATCCTATTGTGAGTTCCGAATGGATTCAACATACAGCACGCGAGGTGATGTCGCATCGACGATCGGAAGCTCGCGATGCTTTCAAAGCAGGCTTACCAAAGCCTGTATGGCTAGATGCCGAAGAATGGGAATCGATTCAGGATGAGCATCAACATACTCATGATCGGTATCGTCAACAGAGAGATGCGGCGGCCACACGTTTAGATACGGTTGGAACGTCGCATTTAGGTAGCGGTGGATACGACAGTATGCGCTACCAATTTGTCAGTATGATGTTAATTATTGAAGTTGTTTGTGTTAAGTATATTATGTATATTCATCTAACATTTTGCATATTTACTATAGGAGTTGGCAGTGGGTCGTCCTCCAACGCGAACTGAAGAATCATATGGATATCGACATGGACTGACTGCACTGTTACAAGACTTAGAGGGACGCGGTGCAATCGTCTCATGGGAGAATATTCTTGATTAGGTAAAGTTATATCTTGGTTTCGTGTTTTTAGTTGTTGTTTATAAATGTCATGTTAATTGGTCTTATTTTATACATATGTTTTGTTGCAGGATTGTAGGTGTAAATATTTTGATCAATGCCACAATTTTGTATCACACTCGCATACGACAACGATGAACCATAATTTTGTATTCGATTCCTATATGGAAGTGTTTTGTCACATTGCCACAATTTTGTATTACACTCCTATGTGGCAATGATGTACCATAATTTTGTATTCGATTCCTATATGGAAGTGCTTTGCCACACTTTTGTACATTTTTCATTTATGGAATATACGACTTTCTATACATGAATCATTGTTCATTTTTGCTCATATAAGTTTATGTTTTGGTTGCCAGTAGAGTACATAACACATGTACTCAGTTGGGCAGAGTGTATTGTCTTTTGCTAAACAACATCATGCTGTAGCAAAAGACAACACACTCTGCCCAAAAAATTTTGTGCAGGTATGGTCGTTGGTATACGCATCGGTAGCTCTAGTATGGTTGTCGGTATATGCGCCGGTACACCCAGCGGGGATGTCGGTATGGACGTCGGTATGTGCGTCGAAAATACCGACGCTTATACCGATGCTTATACCGGCACCCATACCGGCGCTTTCTTTTCGACGCCTATACCAACTGTAACACCGACGTCGCGAAGAAATCACGCCCGTTCATTTGCCTCGGTAGCAGCCTCGGTATACCCTCGATATGTTGTAGTGATTCTTGGATAATCTCGTCTAGAAATCTTTTTGGGAGTAATTTCTCTATTGGAGAGCCACAAATCATGATCCCAATACATATTGTGCAAATATATTCTATCCGACTTTCGTGTTCCCCTTGAGATGAAAATTTATTAGAATAAACATGATTGCTCCCTAAGAGGAGGCCTAATTTTTTGGCTTTGCATACATATCCAAAGCTTATCTTAATTTTCAAAAAGGTGTAATCTTATGAAGCTCTTACCTTCTATAATGCTCTCTTAAAATCCTCTTTTTTTTTGGAAGTTCAACCTTTGAGCTACTCTTTGCATTATGCTCGAGAGATTGAAATGAACAACACACACATATCCTAGGGATCCCCCTTAACCCCCACTTCCCAAAGGAGTCCGAGCTTTGGACAAAGCATTGGAATTTGACAACTGCAGTGAGATGAGGTGACAGGGAGACTAAAGATGGTGAGAAATTATGCAGATTTGGAAAACCAAAATTTAGGAGACTAGAATTCTAGAAATCATAGGATCGAATACCAAAAGACTTCAATGCAAGTCTATAGACTAAAGACTAAAAGACTCTAGTGTAACTCTCTAAAATAAAGATTGGAAGACTATGGTGTAGCTCCCAAACGAAAGTCTGGGAGAACTTTGGGGCAGTGTTCTGGACCTCTATATAGGTGGGCTATGGTCCAAGTTCAAGTTCAATGTGTACAATACAAGGCTCCTTCAATGTTGATCTTTATTCACGGATATGGGGTATGCACTACTGTGCAAGATTTTCTTAGATGGTACTAGAGCACACATAACTTAGAGGTTTTATGTGGGAAATTGATTTGAGTCATACATTAACAATTGGGTGAGGAATAGTGGAAACGCCGCTAGTGGATTTTCATCCTTCAATGGAGCTAATGTTGGACAACAAATGCTGCAAATTCATCCACCTACTTTTACTTTTATTGAGGGTAAGTAAGACAATACTAAGTACACGTTGTGGAAGTTTAAGCTCACATCAATCTTCGACTCTTATGATCTTTTGGAGATTGTCTTGGGTATATACCCTAAACTAGTTGGGATGCTAGAGCCTTCAAATCTTGCGTAGACCATTCCTCCATATGTAGCGTTGTATAGATCTTACCAGTGCAAAAATGTGGATGTACTTTGTGCATTTGTGTTCAGTTGGATAGATAGGGCTCTCACTCTGATTCAACATACTTCCAAGGCTTTGGTAGCTTAGAACATATTGAAGAATTAGTATGAGATGCGAAATAAGACCAGGATTCTAAGCCTACATAACCATCTTGCAACAATAAGGTTTGCATGTTGAATTATTGGGGTAAAGAAGCTGCACGACTAGATGGCAAGAGCTAGTGTGTCAATCATAACCAAAGAATTGGCAAGAAGATGTCTTCGGATTTGTCCAAAAAAGTTCGATGGACTAGTTACCGCTCTCAATACTCAAATAAGGATTTAGCTCTTACACTTTAAGGAATTATGTGCCTTACTTTTGGAAGAAAAGTTGCATTTAGATTCTCGAGACGGAAACAACATCAACATCGTTCTTGAAGTAATTATGAAGTGCAAAAGTATGAGAAAAAAGGATGACTCAAAGTTCCCCAAGATGGGTGCCTCTACCTTACGAGGTTGGGTGTGTGTCTTTCCAATTCATTGTACTCTCAAAAAAAAAAAGTATGAGAAAAAGGACAAAAAGAGGGGGAAAGAAGAAGTTCCAAGGGGATTGGTACAATTGCCACAAGAAAAGACATATTGTAGCTGGTTGTCAGAATAAGAAGGAAAGTAAGACCAAAGAACAAACTCAATGGAAGCAAAGCTTGAGTTATTCCTCACAAGTGCGAAGGATGTAGTTAGTTCATAGGCAATGTTAGAGGAAGTATGTTCCTTAGCAAAATTTTATTGCAAGTATGACTCGTAGGCCATAGATAGTGGAACTACACAACAAATGATAAGAAAAAATGACCTGTAGAATTTGTTAAAACCTCTAGAAGACCCTGTCGATGTGATCGTAGGAAACAATGAGAAATTTCTTGTTAAAGGAACAAATATGATCTCATTTGTATCATCACTCAATGAAATTAAAAACCTACTGAATGTGTTATTTGTTCCTCACATAATGAGAAATGTGCTATTTGTAGGGGCCATTGCCAATTTGAGGCACACACTGACATTCTCCAAAGAAGAACCAAGGATTTGCAATAGACCCAAAAAACTTTTAAGCAAAGGAATCTAAAAGAACAATATGTATGAGTTGGGTGCCCTGACGACCATCACATAGGCGAACATAAGCCAACTATGGCATGAGAGATTTGGGAATATTGGGTACTCCGTACTCAAACATATGTAGAGGGCTCATTTAGTTGTTCATTTTTCAATCATCACCACAGTGAAAGAACCATGTGAAGCTTCTATGACGTGCAAGCAACAAAGAAAGGCATTCTCATAAGTAAGTCAAAATCGAGCGAAGCCTCCTCTAGAGTTGGTACATGTTGACTTGCGCGAGACAATGCCTACATAGGACTTTGGTAGATGAGTCTTTCTATTTTTTATTGAGCTTTGAGGACTTCATAAGAAAGATGTGAGTGTCTTTCCTCCATGTTAAGGCTAAGCTTTTGGTAAATTTAAAGAATGGCTTCTTGTGGAAAATGGAGTAGGTAAGAAGGTGAAGAAGCTTAGTGATAAAGGACTATTGGCAGTTGGTCAACAACCTTGTATATCTATGCAACACTATAGTCGGAGTGTTGAGCAGGTTGAACCATTGGAAAGTTGGAATGTATGTGTTGAGATATGTCAAAGGAAAAGTAAACTTTTGCATAACCTACACGTCATCAGATATGAGTTTTTTAGGATTTTGTGATTCTTACTCGGCTAGAGATGTGGACTCCATAAAAATCAAATTCTCACTTGGTTCCGAAGTTGTCTCGTAGTAAGAAGTAGCCCATAGTGGCATTATCTTCGACCATAATGGCATTATCTTTGACCGAAGCGGAGTACGAGGCAACTTGTTTTCCTACATGCGAGACTATGTGACTCTGGCAAACCCTTTGGTGACTAGGAGTACAATGCAAAGAAGTGACGAAGTTGAAATGCGACAAAGTGAGTTGCATGGCGATAACTAAGAACCTTGTGTTCCATGCACATACTAAGGACATCAAGATTCAATGTCACTACCTTGGAGAATTACTTGAAGATGGTGTTGAAGATGGTGTGGTGGAGATGAGGTATTTTCCATCCAACCACAATGTGGAAGACATCTTCACAAAGGCACTTCGAGGAGAACAATTCCATGTTCATATAGAGAACCTTGGAGTAGGCCCAAGGAAATAAGTTCACTCGAGGTGAAGGGGGGTGTTAGAGTAACTCCATGTTGCACCTCTTGTGATCCAACAATTACACCCTTAATTGAGTCCAAATTCCAGAAAAAGTGGTGGAACCTAACAAATGTAATCAAATGAGGTCAAGAAAATTCTGAAGATGGTGAGGACTTAGCCAGAGTTCAAGAAACCGAAATTTAGGAGACCCTCTAGAATTCTGAGGGCCGAAGACCCAAAGACTCTCATGTAGGTCTCCGGATTGAAGATCGAAAAATTTCAGTGTACCTCTTGGGACTGAAGACTAGAAGACTCTAGTGCAGCTCTCTGAATCAAAGTTTGGAGAGCTTTGGGACAACATTTCTAACTTTTGCACAGGTGGACAACGGTCCAAGATCAAGTTCAACATGCACATTGCGGGGCTCCTTGAGCACAAGTGTCATGGCTCTATATTCACAGATATGGGGTAGAGAACTATCACTATATATTAATGTTATCAAGTAGCACAATTTAGTGACCTGAGATTCGTTGATAAAACATTAACTCGGATAGAAAAATATCGGATACACCCATGTGAGTACGGTAATCTGGACAATAAGCTATATAAGAGATAGAGCTTGCAAGTCTGAAGACAAAGAGATAGAGAGAGCAGTCCATAGTTGTCTATGACAGTCTTTAGTTCGATAGACTAACCTTGTATATGCTTTAGTACTTTGTACTTTGTGTAGAGTGTTAGCTATGGCTCCTTGAACAAAGTCAAAGTGAGGTGCTAGCGTGGTGAGTCTAGTTGCATCTGTAACTCCACCAATCCACCTACAAGAGTCCTCCAGAAACTGGAAATTTCTGTTAAGCTATTACATAACTAAAATTTTGACAAGCCAACTGAATTTGGGCATCCCTCAACACAAAAAACTGAACACTTCACTCTTCACCAACGATGGCGGTCCCATGATTTGGTGTGGAACTCCCCAAGAGCAACATCCAAGCTTCATAGTGTGGAACATGCAAGTGCAAATGCTTTGGACGTGGGCAATGCTGTTACCCCCCAAAGTGTGAACAAAACGTATTTGCGATATGTGAAGCGAGCATGAAAACATGAAGCCGTAAAACAGAATGCGGACAACGTTTGACACGCGGCTATCCCATATCGCCGTTGCGGATTCATTGGCCCTAACGTTTCCATGCGCTCTTCAGTTGCGTACATATCATGTGTTCTTCATCTACCCCAATTTTCTCTCAAATAGAAACCTCGTGCATGCTTGGTTTCTCGGTTCTTGAATCAATAAAAGTCAACACAATTTTTCCAAGCCTGCATAGCCTAGTGGTTTGATGCCTTGAGTTTTTGGGAGGAAGTTTCGAGTTCAAGTCTTGGTTGGACATATCTATGAATTCTTCAAAGATGGATGCCTTTACCTTACGAAGTCGGGTGTGTGAGTGTGTTTCCAATTCATTGTACTCTAAAAAAAAAAGTGAAGACAAGACCTTCGCACTAGTGTAAGAACACCGAACTTGATGACATATAACACAATGCTTTTGCTTTCATCATGTGAACAAAGCCAAAGGGCAAGTGCAAAGTCTAAGGGGGAGAGAGAATGCCATCTTATCGATACATCTTAGGGAGGGTTCACATTGAGTGGCATCGCATTTGTGTCATCCTTGTGTCTAGCTTCTCTATTCGACCAATAGAGATACTTAAAAAAAAACTTTGAAGCTTGCTCTATGTGAACCCTCGACTGAAGAAAATGGCTGTTTCGCATGGTCTGGTGTGAAACAACCTTATTCTTACGAGAGCCTAAAAAGTATGATGAGCTCCCTTGACCAATTGGCTTTCATGCTTGAGAGTGGTGATGGTTTGTGTTAGGCTCCCTTACAATTCTATTCATGTTTGAAGGTCATCTAGCTTTGGTTTCTACACAATTATGATAAGGCATCAAAGGCCTAAAAGCTCCCAATTAAACCAATTAAGCGAGTTTCCTTTGTGGAATCTTTCCATGTGTTGCCTTTGGGCAGTCTAACTCCTGCTTTGTAGGATACAAGGGTTTCATGAGTACTATGGAGGGTATTATGTGCGTTCACTTAGAGAGTTGTTCTTTCAATTAATTTAAGAAAAGGGAAATTAGACTTTGTCCGAACTTCCTCATAAATACAAAAAAAAGTGCTAACATGCCTGCTGCTCTATTTTGTCTCAAACGTCTTCCTACTATTTGCTGGGACAAACAAGGGATGTTCTTACTCTATCGTGTGAACGAATTTTAACCCTAATCTAGATGCTGCTCTATTTTGTCCCAAACGTCTTCCCACTATTTGCTGGGACAAGCAAGGGATGTTCTTACTCTATCGTGTGAACGGATTTTAACCCTAATCTAGAGTTCCTACTGGGAACATCTGAATGAATTGACCGTCCGCCGTGCATTGGAGGTTCAACCAATGGAATGATGACAATTAGTGACACGCGGTGCATAGGCAGAAGACATCATTTGCATGTGAAAGAGACAGTCCAATGAGAGCTATCCAAATTTGGACGATTCGTTGAAAACTCGAAACGTGTCCAACCTGAAGGACACGCGGCAAAAGATACGCTGTGCTGAACTTCGACTTCTCTATCGTATGTTTATGATGTACACCTAAGCTATTATCGTGAGATCCATCACTATTGCCCATCCGGCTGCGGTGCGGTCTGTTACGCCATAGCCAGACTTACAAATCACGTTTTGCGAACCTGTCCTAGGATCCGGTCGTTTCCCCACATTCCCTCTTTCATGACCTATCTTGACTGCTGTTTTTCTTAACGCTGCCCACCAGCTTCTGCCTTCTGTTGTTGCGGTTTTGCCCTGATGCTTGTATAAGCTCTTGGAAGATGGAGAACTTTAGTTTGGTATGATGTTCTGGATACAGTTGATTGAGGAGAAAAATCTAGTGAGCCGAGGTCTTCCTCGCTAGAGAGAGAGAGAGAGGAGAGAGAGAGAGAGAGAGAGAGAGAGAGAGAGAGAGAGAGAGAGAGAGAGAGAGAGAGAGAGAGAGAGAGTTTCCTGCAATGGATGCGAATAATCCTCAAACTCCCTGTCTCATCGAAAAGCCACAGACTCTTCTCGGCGACCACTTGGCCACAGCACGTCGGAAGCGCAGAGAGATGCGTCTGCTGACGAAGTTATCCTGCACTTCTCCACCATCTACTAAGCGTTCTGGACCACGTTCTGTCTACGGTTGGAGTTCTATGCACCTGCTTGATGAGGGCGTGTGCTTAAAAGAAGCGGGTATGGACGATATCCTCCCATTTGTCCGTTGTAAAGGATACGATAACCAAGCCGATGCTAATGGACTTATTAGGTCGCGTTCTTTCCCTCCTGAGGGTTGGCATAGTAGTAGATACGTTCTACAAATTAGCAGAATTGGCAGGTCTTCAAGCAAAATTAATGGAAAGAGTGGGCATTTTCAGGCTTTGAACTCGGATGCCGCGCATGGCACGCATTCTCAAGGAAATTTGGCTTTGCAGTTGCAGTCAGTAAATGAACCCCCGTTGGATAATCTCTCCAGTAGCTTCAAAGTGGCGACGAATCCTCCACAAGAAATAGATATCGATATGGGAAGTCGGGAGGTTGATTGCAGAAGTAACGAACCTCCCAAGGTTTCTACAGATGATCTCTGTGTGGATGGAGCAAATGCACCATCGAAAATTGCTGAAGCGGATCCCTCAAATCCATGCCGTGATGCTATGCTCGACAGTAAGCAGGTGTGTCAACTAAAATCTCCTCCGAGTGGGAAAGTGCTTATTTGTGGAAGGCGCAGAGAAATGGAAGACACAGCAGTTATAGTTCCTTCTTTTGCCAGAATTCCAAAATGCTCATTTCCCGTGGAGCTTCCGGCTTGCCACACATCTGATCTTCATTTCTATGGAGTCTACGACGGACATGGTGGCTCTCAGGTCAGCTTTGACAAGTCCATCCTTTTTTCCAGCGGATTCGGGATCCCCCCACCTCCCCCCCCTTATCTTGTTTTCTTATGTTTAGGCATCTAGCTATTGTGCTCAACGTTTGCATCATGCCTTGGCCGAAGAGATCTCACAAAGTTCGATGACCGAGGCTAGTGGTGTCGCGGAGTGGCAAAACGTAATGTTATCATGTTTCATGAAAGTGGATAAGGAAGTAGGCGGTGTGTGCCCGTTTGGAGTCTGTGATGACGTCGATAGTACAGCAGGATGTTGTTCTGGATCTATTGCTCCAGAAAATGTTGGAACAACTGCTGTTGTCACTGTGGTTAGTCCGTCACAAATTGTACTCGCAAACTGCGGTGACTCTAGAGCTGTATTATCCAGAGCTGGTAGAGCGATACCTTTATCACAGGATCATAAGGTAAGGTTTGGCAAGCGATAACACATGTTTCTTCTTTTACATGTGTATGTTTTATGCACGGGAATGATGTATAAATGTCTAATGCAGCCAGAAAGGGCTGATGAGACTAGTCGAATTGAAGCTGCAGGTGGCCGTGTGATAGCTTGGCAGGGTTATAGAGTGGGGGCCTTGCTAGCTGTGTCTCGATCTATAGGTCCGATCCAGCTTCTCATATTGTTTCCTCTTGTTTCATTTAAGTTTAACTACTTAAAAGTCCGATGTGTTGGTGTTTGTTCAGGGGATAGGTACTTGAAGCGATATGTGATATCCGAGCCTGACGTGGTTTGCCTTGAGCGCACTGATGAGGATGAGTGCTTAATACTGGCAAGTGATGGTTTGTGGGATGTTATCGACAATGAAACAGCTTGCAATGTAGCTCGTAAGTGTTTGACTTCTGCTCATGGTCGTGAGAGGCGTACCACCGCTCAAGGGTATGACCTAGCTTCTGCAACAGCAGCTGCAACGCTAGTGAAGCTGGCTTGTGGCAAGGGAAGTCAAGATAACATCACTGTGGTTGTGGTTGATATGAGACTTCACAGGCGGTGAACCATTTTTGGTTTGGGTGATCCCGTAGTTTAATTCAGAGACCAACTCTCAAATAAGGGCGCCACTCTGCCCATTCAGAGATGTCTCAGTTGAAATAGTTGGGTGTTCCATGTATTTTTTGGACTGCAAAGATACGCAGTCTATATTCGATGCCAATCAAAATTCGACGTCTTCGTTGTATTCAATATTTGCAACAACGTGAAAAGTTGTTGTAGAATCCGATTTCTGTGAGCAAGAAAATTGCAGGCATATGGGAAAGCTGTACCATCTTATGCCATGGAGCTTGACATCCTTGGTTCAGCATTTACAGGTCTTTGTGAATATTTTACTCCTATCTGATGGCGTGGAAATATACGCATTCAGGTAGCCAATTTTCTTGGGAGCTTTACATAGAGGTGTCTGAAGACAAGGCTAAGGCCTCAAATCCGACTTAAAGAAGTCATTATGCATACCTTTAAAGAAGTCATTATGTATCTTATTCCCAGATTATCACTATATACAGATCCTGTCATGCCCGTGAACTGTTATTTGGCCATGATGTGCCCTTTTGCATGTGTGGTGGATGGACTTTTTGATTGTGGGTTGTTATTGTGACTGTTAAGGTCTTTGGTGCAGCATTGTTCTTATGCCCAAGTTGTCTCTTCTGTTTTAAAAAAAAATGGACTAGGTGTTTTAGTGCGTCTCTGCATGTTTAAAGCTGGATAGATCTGCTCCGAGAGGAATGTTCTATTGTGTGTTTAGCTGAGCTGCCTGATCATGCTACAACATCTGCTTGACCTCTTTCATGTTATTGCCGTTCTGCATGATTGTTCTTCCATGCAAGGTTTTATTGCCTAGCCCCTGCACAGTGGAAACTTTTGCGACTGTTGCGTAGAGATAGTAGGTCATGCTATCCTGGTATATATCTTTCGACGATTTTGCAGTTTTTTCTTGCATGAGATTTTAAAGTGTTACGTATGATTCTGATGGATTCAATGTAATTTGCAGATAATGGCTATGGATATCGCTCTAATTTTACTGATTGAATTTCTGGTTGCATTGTCTACTGATGTTGCTGCAATGTCCTTGTTCCTTTACAGCTGTATTGCAAGCGATTGGCACGTTCTATGATTCCTACTTAACTGAACATATGTCCAGATATGTTACTCTGGGTGTTTCTGGTATAATAGTTTCAAGATATCGTCGTTTTTTTGGGAGGTAGTAGGTTGTCAAAACTGAACCTATGTCCAGATATGGTACCTTGGATCTTCCTGGTATGATACTAGTTTGGAGAGAGCTTCTTTTTTTGGGAGGTAGGAGGTTGTCAAACGATCTCCCAAGGACAATTGAGTCCCGTCTGCGTGTGGTCCCAAATCTCTCATAAACTCTATGATAGGCGTCGTCATCTAGAGTTGTTGTAAACATAGAGTAACTAATGCTTTCCTTAGGTTTTAGTATAAGACTGATAAACTAAGATTTCAAGTATCTCATCCTTTGCTTGTAGAAACATCTAATGAGAACTTGATTTAATCAATTCTGGTTAATACTGTTTTCATCTATTTTTCATTTACTAAGATTTGGAGTACTTCCAAGAAGTATCTCTTCCTTTGCATGTGGAAACATCTAATGAGAACTTGATTTAAGTCACAATTCTGCTCAATACTTTCTTACAATTCATTCATTCCCTTGCTTGTGGAAACATCTAACGAGAACTTGATTTAAGTCAATTCTGGTTAATACTGTTTTCGTCCATTTCTCATTTACTAAGATTTGTAGAGTACTCTTGTCTAAGAAGTATCTCTTCCTTTGCATGTTGAAACATCTAGTGAGATCTTGATTTGAGTCAATTCTGTTCAATAATTTCTTACATTTCATTCATTCATTTGCTTGTTGAAACATCTAATGAGAACTTGATTTAAGTCAATTCTGGTTAATACTGTTTTCGTCCATTTCTCATTTACTAAGATAAGAAGTATCTCTTCCTTTGCATGTGGAAACATCTATTAAGAACTTGATTTAAGTCATTCTGTTCAATACTTTCTTACAATTCATTCATGGTACCTTGAAAACAATGATGTGTACATCTTACTTATCTACCACGAAGAGCATAGCATAGGGCGTTCATAGTGTTATAGACATTCGTTGTTCTTTCTTGTGCTTTTGCCTCTTCTCTCTTAGTTGCTGGAGATTAAGCTGTATAAGTTCTCGGTATTGTTCTATGAGAACTATTTCGCACGTAAGAGAACGTGTGCATCCTCCAAGTGACTCCCCGTTTGGTTTCCATAAGTAATGCGGAATCTTATACGAAGTTAAATCCCTTCAAATTCTACTCGTGTTCAACTTGATGAATTTGTCTAACTGATGTGTAGTTAGGAACTTCCTTTTGAAGTTCAAGCAACTTATATGGTAAGTTTAAGGCAGTGTTCTGCTGCTATCTTTGTATATTGCGCAAGTAAAGTGGCGGGTATATTCCTACATTATTAGTGAGGGCATCCTGTAATGCTGATTGAGTACCATGTGGCAAAGATGGTATATGTATATTATCTCGTTGATTCATAACATCGTCTAAATGAGTAAAAACTTGGCAAGTGGTTTTTGGGGTTAGAGTCCCAAGCATTTTTGGTTCATGACCACTCTATGGTTCAATAACGATTTTTAGTGAACATTTGATTTGTTCCCCATAAATTTTATGATATTTCAGGTCTGTGTATGATGAATAAAAAATGCTCTCTACAGTTCACCTGCAAGCTCGTTTTTAGCTCTTAAACTTCAATTAATGCATATTATTTATTATTTTCTTAAGTTCAATGGAATGGTTTGATTACCACTCCATGTGGCAACATTATATTTTTATTTCTTGTGACATTGAGACTGAAATTTACTGAGAGGGTATCCCCCCCGGCCCCCCTTCTCTCTCTCTCTCTCTCTCTCTCTCTCTCTCCGCTTTTCTGTTTCCATAATGGTCACATAATGTCTCGTTTATAGGGAGTGCGATGAATAGATATGCGTTGTGGAAATTCATCGAGAGACACACACACACAAACACACACAGGGTATTGTGAAAATCCATATAAGATCCACACATTTATACACATTACGCGCCCGCGCACACATTACGCGCCCGCGCACTCAATTTCATTCTTGCTTATGCAGACAGTGAATGGCCACATTAGTTCCTCTCATTTTTAGAGTAAAATGAATAGATGTGGGTTGTACACATTATGCACACAATAAACATCCTTTCAGGTAGTGAATGGCCACATTAGTTCTTCTCATTTTTAGAGTAAAATGAACAGATGTGGGTTGCGTGAATCCATCTACAATCCCAACATGCACGCGCGTGTGCACACAAGGTGTTGTGGAAGTACATCTAAGATCCACCACCCCGCGCGCACACAAGCTATTGTTGAAATCCATGTAAGAGCTAGATGCACATACGCAGGCACACACATGTACATGCACACATTACACAAACACACACACAGACACACACATTACACATAAAAACGTGCTCATGTACATATATACATAGTACACATACATATACCTGTGCACGCACGTGCCCACACAAGCGCACACACACGGAGACACATGCACACACACACACTTACACACGCATACGCGTATGCATACACACATACACGTGTACACACATATACATACGTACATATGTACATACATACGTACGTTAAAGGAGGTATGCTAAAAATTGTTGACTCAAAGAAGACTTCAAGACACTTCCCAAGGTTGTAAGGAGCAACACACAAGCGACAAGCTAGAAGGAAGAGTCACCCAAGAGAAGTATGAGAAATTGGATGAAGTCGAGGAAGGCAAATAATTCAATTTGCAAAGCTAAGGGCTGAAGTAAAGAGAGAAGAAAAATGCACATTATGTGGTGTATTTACCAAGCAAAGACCAGGTAAAGGTCTAGTCAAAGGTTGAAGGCAAGTAAGACCATCAAAGAGAGTCACAAGCCTATGTAAAGGCAAGTAACCCTTCTTAAGAGGAATGTTCATCAAAGAGAGTCACAAGCCTATGTAAAGGCAAGTAAACCCTTCCCAAGAGGAAAGTAAGACCCTCCTAAGAGGAATAACAAACATATATAAAGACAAATAAGACCATCCCAAGAGGAATGACAAGCCTTCTTAAGTACAAGTACCAAAGAACAAGTGAAGGTGTAGTGACAGGTTGAGGATAGTAAGACCACCAAAGAGAGTGGCAAGCCTATATAGTGTCGGGGGAGCACTAGATTGTGCTCTCTAACTTCACTAGACAAGCTTTCCAAAATACACTTATGATTACAAGAACACCCACGTAGGGAAAATAATACAAGAAGACGTGATTGATACAAGATGTCCCACAACCCAGGACCAATAGGTATGGAAAATTGGACTAGAGATGATACAGGAGATCCCACAACCCGAGATCGTAAGTATGGAACAAGATATTTGGATTATAAGAACTCCTTCTGGGAGATGAACTAGATACAAGATCTCATACTACGAGATTACAAGAGGACAAGACAAGATGTCCAGGATACAAGACTAAACAGGACTGGAACAAGGAACAAGACAAGAATAGGAACTGGAACTTGGAGAGTACTTACTTGGCAGTCATGACTCCTTGAGCTCCCAAGACTAGTATTGGCAAGACTGAGAATGAATATGGCCAACCCCCTCCTTTAGTTTTTCAAGGGTGGTTACCAAAGGCGGTTACGACTTGATGATGTCATCGGCTAGAAACAGGACCTCCAAGTGTCAGAATTCAACAAATAGACAGTCGATCTTGGGATTTTTGCATGTTTAGGACGCAATGGAAGCATTAGTTTCTCCAAAATTTGAGCCAATCATGAGATATGGAAAGTCACATGGAATCTAAGGTTTAAGATGGTTTTCTGTGTCCATGACATCACCTCCCCCTCAAGCGGAACTCACGAGGAGCGGTTATGTGACTGTGAGATCTTCTAGAACTTTAATCTTCATAGCTCTTGGTCTTTGTAGAGCTCTTGGTATGTGGTACTGGAACACGATGATGATGGATATCCATGATGAAATTGGAAAGGGTTTGTAGTATATCAAGGTACAGAATCAAGGGCATGATTCACATGATGAACTGCATTCTTCTTTTGACTCTGATGATGGTCTTTCTGGTGTGGGATGGTGATTGTGGAAGTTCTAATCCCAACTTGTTTCTTCTGAATACCATATGATCATGCTCTCCACAATAAAAGCATAATCCATTATCCTTTCGATATTTTCTTTCCTTTGTTGTAAGTCGTCTGACCATGATGTGATCCAACTGCATAGGTTCTGGTTGAGTTTCCTCGAGCATATGTTGTTGTGGAATAGAAGTAAACTTGTATTCTTGATCTCTACTAAAAGTTTTCTTCTCTTGCTTTCTCTCGAATAACCCATTATCACACTCGATTGCTTGATTCATGAATTCATTCAAAGTATTTACCTTGGGCATGGTTAGAATGAGGTCCTTAACATCATCACGTAAGCCCCATCGAAATTGGTTGATAAGATATTCCTCATGCCATGTGAGGGCACAAATGATTTGTCTGAATTCTGATGCATAGGTAGATACAAGCCTATTTCCTTGATGTAGCTTCCTTAGCTTTGTTTCAACAACACGTGAACAATTGGTATCTCCAAATGAGGATGTGAACTCTTGAATATAGGCCTTGATATCATGCAAAATATCCATATCCTTCTCAAGGATAGGTGCAAACCATGAAAGAGCAGGACCACATAATAGAGTTCCTATGAGTCCTACTTGAGAAGCATCATCTGGGTACCTATCTGGTTGCATCCTTATGAATAGCTTCACTTGTTGCCCAAATCCTCGAAACTTTGATCTTGTCCCATCAAATTTTTCAGGCATGCTCACTTTTGGACTTTTCTTCATGTTAGTTGTCATGGGGGTACTTGAAGAAGATTGATTTACAATGATTTGCAGCTCTTGGATTTGTCTTTGAAATTCTGTGATTACATCTTGAATATTTTGTTGTTGAATCCTTTGTTGGTTTTCTCATATCTCTTGGACTTGTTGCTGAACGTAAGTGCAAAAAAAAATTCTTCTCAAATAATCTCCATGGTTCCTGATCCTAATGAAGGTAGTCTTGCCAAAATGTCAGGGGAGTACTAGATTGTGCTCTCTGACTTCACTAGACAAGCTTTCGGAAATACACTTATGATTACAAGAACACCCATGTAGGGAAAATAATACAAGAAGACGTGACTGATATAGGACGTCCCACAACCTGGAACCAATAGGTATGGAAAACTGGACTAGAGATGATACATGAGATCCCACAACCCGGGATCGTAAGTATGGAACAAGATATCTGGATTATAAGAACTCCCTTCTAGGAGATGAACTAGATACAAGAAAGAACTCGACAAGATCTCATACTACGAGATTACAAGAGGACAAGACAAGATGTCCAGGATACAAGACTAAATAGGACTGGAACAAGGAACAAGACAAGAACAGGAACTGGAACTTGGAGACTACTTTCTTGGCAGTCACGACTCCTTGAGCTCCCAAGACTGGTATTGGCAAGATTGAGAATGAATATGGCCAACCCCTCCTTATATAGTTTTTCAAGGGCGGTTACCAAAGGCGGTTACGACCTGATGATGTCATCGGCTAGAAACAGGACCTCCGGGTGTCAGAATTCAGTAAATAGACAATCGATCTTGGGGTTTTTCAATGGAAGCATTAGTTTCTCCAAAATCAGAGCCAATCATGAGATATGGAAAGTCACATGGAATCTAAGGTTTAAGATGGTTTCCTTTGTGTCCATGGCATATAGTGGCAAGTTAGACTTTCCCACGATGAATGTCAATCGTTAATAGGTGCATGAAACACCCTTGTTAATGATGAGGGTGGTGTCAAGACCACAATGTTAAGGTGCTAAGCTCTGGGTTTGAACCATAGACATCTAGATTCTTGTAAGGAGAAGGGCCAACGAACAGAAGATGAGGTACGACTTGGTAATGCTTGTCAAGTCAATGAAATTCTTTCTATGTAACAGGTATCATAAAAGAAAAGATGAAAATGAGGAGATCAAGGAAAAGTTTCCCATTGTGAACCTCAAAGAAGTATGTAGAGAGCAGGTGAATAAGCTCTCAATTATTGAGGTTTTTTGCTTTTTCCTTGTAGGTGATGAAGAAAGCTTGGAAGATGTGGAAGTTACAAAATACTTCACATGAACTAATGAAAGAGTTCATGTATGATCAAACTATTGTTGATTTCCGAGGTATATAACCAGCCATGAAACATGAAGAAACCAACCATAAAGCATGAAGAAACTAGCCATGAAGCATGAAGAAAGGATCATGAAGCAAGGGAGAATTAGCTTGCAAGGATTGGAAGATCCAAAAAGAGTCCAAAGAAGACCAAAGTGTAGCTAAAACAAATTTTAGAGATGTACACCTGCTCAAAGAAAAGGGTGAGAGCAGCCATAAAAGGTAACTTCAAAAGACTAGGAGGAGTTGCCTCTATGGAAGGAGGACTTAGAAGTACACCTGCTCAAAGAAAAGGGTGAGAGCAGCCATAAAAGGTAACTTCAAAGGACTAGGAGGAGTTGCCTCTATGGAAGGACGACTTAGAAGGCATAGAGCAACCATGATACACAAAAGAAGTCATGGAGACATGTTGGAAGAAAGCATGACACCGTCACGATGTCAAAAGGAGCGAATTGCAGCCATAGACAAATTTGAAGATGATCCAAAGACAAAGGAGGATTAAAGCAAAGCAGGCAAGCCTAAAAGATGAAGCTATGAAAGTATACAAAGAGAGATATTTGCAAAGAAAGGACAACAAAGAAGAGAGTGAAGCAAGAAATGTAGCCAAGGTGATCTCATTTTTGGATAAGTTTGTATGAAGCATGGTTTATGATAGGGATTCAAGAACTATTGCAAAGAGAAAGAAGAAAAGGTGAAGTTCTAAGGAAGCCAAAGAATCTTTGAAGAAAAGGAGGAAGATCACCAAGCTATCGAAGAAACACATATGAGGGCAATAGAAGCAAAATGCAAAGACGACAAGATTCAAGTAGCATGGACTCCCAATTGTAGCTTGAGGGGGAGTGTTGAAAGTTATGGAACTTCTGCAAACTCCAATTGTGAGGCTTGACACATACTCACCTCTCATTATTTACCTTCTCACCATTTATGTATTTCTTAGAAGTTCAAAGAAATTTAGGTCTTCAAAATATAAATACTATAGGACATTGCTGAAGTAAATGGCCAAAGTTATTTATGGCTTGGATAAAAGACAAAATATGATTGGAGAGTTGGAGTACTAAAAAGGTGCAATCTTATCCATATGGAATTATTTGGAGCACCAAAAGTTAGCCAAGGAAATGGAATGACAAAGGACAAGAAGTGAAAGGTCAAGAGGTGAGAGAAGATGCAAGAGTAAGTGAAAAGAATCATCCTCTGATGCACATATCTCTGTATCTAGAAGGATTTTGGACGTGAAAATTTGTGGAGATGATGGTGTAGAAGCATGTGCAGGTCATTCTGAAGGACTGAAAATAGTGTGCAAAAAGGCACATGGATATCATAAGGGCCCCAAATAGTGTGTTACAAGTCACATAGGTATTCTAGTTGTATACCTTTTTGTACACAACCACCTTGTAAAGGCCATTTCTCTCAATGTGCATATCCAATTTATTCATAAAATATCTTGTTGGAGAGTATCGCTTGCAATTCCTCTGGTTTAAATATCTCTTCTAGATTCTTCTCCAACTATTGGGAACATTTCTTGTGAACCTCAATTTTTTGCTTGAGTTGATAGGTAGTCTATCTGTTAGTATATGATCAATGTCTACCCCTCATGATTGTATGCACATTTTGTAAGGCCCCCCTTATGAGGAGAAGCCAAGCGTGCATTACCCAATTGATGGGAATCCCAACTTGCATGTTGGATGAAGGTCATATTGGACCATGTAAGGTATTGTAAGAAAAGGGAGTTACCAAGATCCCCAATTGGGGGTTCGAGGCAGTGGGGAGAAGCCCCGGCTTAGGGGTCCAAGGGGGCCAGCGAGCCCCTTGGCTGGGGGTCCCAGGGGGCCAGCGGGCCCCCTGGTGGGGGTCCAAGGGCAGCGCCCCCGGCGCGACGATATTCCATAGAATATTCCCTGTCAAAGTCAGAAATCATCTATATTTGTTAGGTCGGTTCAACTGGTCTAAGCCGTGTATGGAAATTACGCAGGCGGTGGCTGTCCACACTCTATCGCCCATGTATAGCCGTCCACGGAAGGTCACCCATGATCCTATTTATACATGACTTCTGCACTACCTGAGACATCAAGTTGAGCCAGCATACCTCTACCTTGTATCTCCCTATCTAGAGTTGTCTAGATCACCATATAAGCTCTACCTTGAGAGCGCACGGGTGGACAACACCATCATCTTTGTACTTGCTGATAGTAGTAAAGTGTTGAGATTTTCCTATATCTGTTATCTTCTCTGCTATGGCTCTTGTGTTATATTGCATAACTATTGTCTTACATGGTATCAGAGCTGTAAGGTTCGAATAGCTTGAGAAGTATCACTATTTTAGCCTCCTAGCAGACTAGAATATCAGTAGATTATTCGAGTGATTACATGATGGCTTCATCGTCGAACACTAGTCTTGGTGCTTTAGTTAATGTTAATGCTGCACCTATTCGAATTCGTCCACCTGCATTCACTGAAGGGAAGCTGGATGGAACCAACTATACACTTTGGAAGTTCAAAATTTCTGCAATTTTGGACTCCTATGAATTACTTGACACTGTCATGGGACCGATGGGATTGGATCCAGAGCCTATACCAGTTGAAGATCTAGCAAATTCAAGATTGATGATTCAGCCAGATCCAGATCTTCTACGAGCTTGGAAGAGGCGGAATGTTGATGCATTATGTGCGATTGTCACTAGTGTAAGTGATTCTGTGCTTACTTTAGTTCAACATACTACTAAAGCACATGAGGCTTGGGGCATATTGGCTCGACAATATGAGACCAAGAACCACACTAGGATACAGAATTTAGAAAATTAGTTGGCAAATGAAAAGCATTCTGATTTTGAAAAGGCTGAAGATTTTATCAAACGGATAAAGCATCTTCAAGATCAATTGGCTGCAGTTGGTGTTGTTATAACACCAGAAGAGTTGGCTCAAAGATCTGTACGTGTTCTTCCAGCAAAGTATGATGGATTAGTAACAACCCTTAATACTCAGGTAAGGCCAACTCCTCTTACATTTGAAGAGTTTTGTGCGATGCTTTTAGAAGAAGAGATGCGGCTGAAGAATCGGCAAAGTACAACTGATGCTACATTCTCAGCAAATGCAAAAGGTAAAGGATCTTCTGAGGGATCAAAGAAGAAGCCAAAGAAGAAAAAGTTCACAGGAAGTTGCTTCTATTGTGAAAAGAAAGGCCATGCCATCAAGGATTGCAGAAAGAAGCAAGCTGATGAATGGAATGGGACTGTAAAATCATCATGGAAGAACAAAGAGTCATGCGGCTGAAGAATCGGCAAAGTACAACTGATGCTGCATTCTCAGCAAATGCAAAAGGTAAAGGCTCTTCTGAGGGATCAAAGAAGAAGCCAAAGAAGAAAAAGTTCACAGGAAGTTGCTTCTATTGTGAAAAGAAAGGCCATGCCATCAAGGATTGCAGAAAGAAGCAAGCTGATGAATGGAATGGGACTGTAAAATCATCATGGAAGAACAAAGAGTCTGCAAACAACACAGAGCTGGAATTTTGGGTAGCTATTGAAGAGGTATGTTCATCTGCTCAAGCTCGTGTTGATGAGCCATGGATTTTAGATAGTGGAGCTTCTCGCCATATGACCAGTAAAAAGGATTGGTATAGTTCCCTTGTGCCTCTGCGGGAATCCATCAATATAGTGGTGGGAAATGATTCCAAGTGTCCAGCTGAAGGAACTAGAACCATCTCTTTTATCACTTCTCCAGGTGTTGAGAAAAAGTTATCCGATGTTCTCTATGTACCTACACTCAAAAGAAATTTGTTGTCGGTTTCTGCAATAACATATCGTGGACTCGAAGTTCACTTCAATAAGAGTGGTGCGGAAATCATGGATTCATCAGGTAATGTTGTAGGTAAAGGCATACGACGGGATAACTTGTATGAGTTAAGTGCTTTAACTGCTACAGAAGATAAAGATGTAAGCAGGTTATGGCATTTGGGCATCTCGAATTTGCAGTTTTGAAGGAGATGCAACAAATAGGGATGGTTGATCCTTTGCCTGCATTTTCAGAGTTGCAGGAACCTTGTGAAGCTTGTATGATGGGCAAGCAACAAGAAAAGGCATTTCCAAGAGAGACCAGCAATCGGTCTCAAGCTCCTCTAGAGTTGGTACATGCTGATCTCTGCGGTAAAATTTCTACACCTGCTTCAGGAGGATCTTTCTACTTCTTGCTGTTAGTCGACGATTATAGTAGAAAGATGTGGGTTTATTTCATTCAAGAGAAGGCTGATGCTTTTGAAAAATTTAAAGTGTGGCATAAGTATGTAGAAAATGAATTAGGAAGGAAACTGAAGAAATTTAGAACAGATAGAGGAGGTGAATTCTTGTCAACAGAATTCAACAATTACTATAAGGAGCATGGTGTGAAAAGGTGTTGGAGTTAGACGTCTGCGGAAGCACGCGAACAACACAAGGAAGAAGAAGAAGCTTGGAGCACAACACACAAGACTGAATGTATTACTAGAGAATGTACAAAGATAAGTAGACCATTAGGGCAATAGGCGTATATACAAGCCGGGGGAAAAAAACCTCCTAAAGAGGGAAAAAAGTGCCCCGGCGGTCCTAGAGTGTTCACACACATCACTACCTAAATATATCAACAAATCCCCCCTGGGAGTGATGCGGTGAAGAAGGAGCTGGCACTCATGTATAAGGAAGTGCCAAGCTATGTGGAAATCACTCCACAAAAGGAAGTAAGCCCAAAGCTTTGCGGAAAGCTTCAAACTTCTCCCTAGGCAGAGCCTTCGTGAAAAGGTCTGCAATGTTCTCCTGCGTGGGCACATATGCCAAGCTGATCTCCCCAGCAGAGAACCTCTCCCTCACATAGTGATAATGCACCTCAATGTGCTTAGTGCGAGCATGGAACACAGGGTTCCTCGCAACTGCCAATGCGCTCTGACTGTCAGTGAAGATGGTGGTGGCAGAAGACTGGCCAACACCCAAATCAGCCATAAGGCGTCTGAGCCACACACACTCAAGAGTCGTTGTGAAAGCTTCCCTATACTCAGCCTCACAACTGGAAGTGGCCACAGTAGGCTGCTTCTTGCTCAACCAAGATATACATGAGCTACCAAGCATGAAGCAAAAACCACTGGTGGACACACGAGTGTCATAGCAACCAGCCCTATATTAGTCAGAGAAAGCATGCAAATCTGGCGGTAGTGATCCCCCCTTGGGATAAAACAACCCAAGTAGCCGAGTACCACTCAAGTAGCGAAAGATGCGCTTAACCGCTTTCCAATGCGTGACTCCTAGACAATGCATAAACTTGCTCATCTGTGAGACAACAAACTGAATATCTGGCCAAGTAATGCATAAGTAAATCAAGCATCCAACAGCCTGCTGATAGAGAACAACATCAAATGCATCTCCAACATCATGAAGACTCAATCGTAAACTTGTCTCCATAGGAGTGGCAATAGGCTTACAGTCTTCAAGGCCAAAACGCTGCAATAATGTGTCAATATATTTTGTTTGACACAAAGCCATTCCACCATCAACGTGCATAAACTGAATGCCCAAATAGTGATGCAAATGCCCCAAATCAGACATCTCAAATGAGGCATGCAAATCAGCCTTAAAATCAACAATATGTGTCTCAATAGGACTAGTGAGCAGCATGTCATCAACATAGACAACAATGATCAGAAGCACATCATTAGCACGTTTAACATATAAGGTGCTTTCAGTTGGACTGTTTTCAAAACCATGTGCAATCAGATAGGCATGTATCTTCTCATACCAAGCACGTGGTGCTTGCTTTAAACCATATAATGCCTTCTTTAACCTGCAAACCTGGTTTTCATGCCCTTTCTGCACAAAGCCACGGGGTTGAAAAACATACACTTCTTCATGCAAGTCACCATTCAGAAATGCTGTTTTAATGTCGAACTGATGTACATTCCAACCATGATGGGCTGCAAGTGCACAAATGCTCCGAACAGTAGTCATACGGCATGTAGGTGCAAAGGTCTCATCAAAATCAATGCCTCTTTCCTGTGCATAACCCTTTGCAACAAGCCTAGCCTTATACCTGTCAACTGTACCATCAGGTTTATGCTTCAGCTTGTATACCCACTTAGTGCCAATGGCCTTCTTGCCAGGAGGCAAGTCACATAAAGACCATGTACCATTCTTCATTATAGCATCATATTCAGATTGCATAGCACCCATCCAATTTTCTGAATTTTGTGTTTCATCAAAAGAAACAGGCTCATTCTCATCACAGAGACTAGATGCAGCCATAGCATAGCAATCTGATGCAAAGGAGGCACTATGAGAGCCTGAACGAGTACGATATGACAAAGGTGCATCTAATTTGCTGTCACACAAAGTTTGCACCAGCCATTTTGGCATAGTTTTTGCCTGCTCAATATCAGCTCTCTCATCAACAAGTGCATCATGTAAATCTGCATCAGAAATGGAATGATCTGCATCATCAAATGAAACCTGCAAAGGCTGAGAAGTTGCCTCATTAGGACCAGCACTAGTCTATCCACCTGTAAAAAGAGGCATGAAAGTATCATACATGTCTTTGGAGCTAACAAATGTCTCCTTAGTACATGAAAGCAATGGTTGAATAGCATCTTCCACAAAGACAACATCACGGCTTACCAGAATGCGTTTAGTATGTGGATGATACAGACGATAGCCTTTACTTTCAGAACTGTACCTAACAAAAATACATTTTACTGCCTTATCATCCAATTTTCTGCGATGTTGTTCAGGCACTAATGCATATGCCAAACAACCAAAAACACGCAGATGAGCAACATATGGCTTGCGGTTATGCCAAGCCTCATATGGAGTGATAGACTGCAATGCTTTAGTGGGACACCTGTTCAGTACATATGCTGCACACATGACAGCCTCAAGCCAGAAACTGTGGTAAAGACTGACTTTTGACCATGCACCTCGCCATCTCCATGAGTGACCTGTTCTTTCGTTCAGCAACTCCGTTCTGTTGAGGTGTATATGGCACTGTACACTGGTGTTTTATCCCACGTTCATCCAAAAATGCATTAAAATCTGAAGACATATATTCCCCCCCTCGATCAGAACGGAGGGTGCCTATTTTACATGCTCACAGATTTTCAGCCAAAACCAAAAACTGTTTGAAGCACATGAACACTTCGGACTTTGCTTTGAGTGGATATACCCATGCATGCCTGGAAAAATCATCAATGAAAGTCACGAAGTAAATGTAATTTCCAAAAGAGGGTGTCTGCATAGGACCACAGACATCACTATGTACAAGCTACAATTTTTGCGTAGCCCGAACTGAACCATCTTCTCGAAAGGAAGAACACTGCATTTTGCCCAAAATACAGCCTTCACAAACATGTTTTCTAGGTGCCTCAAGTTTGGGCAAAGAGGACATCATTTCAGATTTCTATAGGTGTAACAAACTAGATTCAGATGACCAAAGCGTGCATGCCAAATCTTTGCATCTGACATAGCCTGAGAATCATGAACTGCACATGCCGAATCATTCACAGATCTTTCATAGTCTATGAGCTTATACAACCCACGACATAAAATGCCAGAAGCAATAATCACATCGCCATTTGAGAGATCATGAATTGTACACTTGTCATCAACAAATTTCACAACCAAGCCAATCTTGGCTAATGCAGAAACTGATAACAGGTTCTTTTTGATCCCTAGCACAAATAAAGCATCTGACAAAGTGAAAGAACTACCATCAGCAGTAGTTAGAATGATCTTACAAACTCCCATAACAGGATAAGAGAAGTTATTGGCGCATGTGACAGTATTCCCTGTAGGGGCAGGCTCGAGCGAAGAGAAGAAACTGCGCTGCGAGGTAATATGTTTAGTCGCCCCACTGTCAAAGTACCAAACATCTGAGTCTACTGCAGACATGCACTGATCATGAGAAGATGGGTCAAAACTGCAGACAGTAGTAAACGCCCATTCTTCTTCCTGCACAAGATTTGCAGACTCTGTTTTTGGTGTAGAGGTCTCTGCAACAACCATTCCAGCCTCTTTCTTCTTTGCCTCTTTAGCAGCCAATTTTGGACAGTTCTTTATAATATGATCATTTCCTTTACAGTACTTGTAGAACAATTTCTGCTTTTCTAATTTCTTCTCATCTTTATCTTGGTTCTTCGATTGTGCAGCATTTGCAGATTTCTGCTTACTAGTAGAAGAGCTCCATTCTCCTTTGCCCTTCTGACTAGCCAGGAAAGCTTGATCTGCAACACGCATAATGGACTTGTTCTGCCTGGACTGATCTTCCTGCAACAGAACAGAGACTAATTCCTCAAATAACAAGGCATTCAGATTGCCTTTCATCATCAACCGAAGAGTAGAGGCAAAACTCTGATATGAATCAAGAAGACCATTCGGAACGGTCTGCACAAGTGAGCTATTTGGTATAACTTCATCAACAGAAATCAATTGTTCCTTCAGGTCTTTGATCTTTGTAAGAAAGCTGTCCATAGAATCATCTTCATTCATGTGCTCTCTCCAACTGTTTTCAGAGGTAAGCAACACGAGCCTCATTCCTAGCTTGGTACAAAGTGGTAAGTGTATCCCAAGCATCCTTTGCTGTTTTGCTTTGCAAGAGTGAATGTGAGGAATAATGGCACGTTTGACAGACAAAGCTATCAATGCATGTGCCTAGGGATCTCTGCCATCCCAATAAATCTGCTCTGCAGTAGGTGCAATAGACAACAGCACGAACAAGAATCTGTAGAATATCATCTTCGACACCATCTTCATCAGCTCCAACACCTGTATTTGCAGTACCTGTCGTTACAGGTGTAAGAGGACGTCTTTCAACACCCTGCACAATGTTCCACAATCCTTTTGCAACCAGTACATGTCGCATCATATAAGCTCATAATGGGTAGTTGGTACCATCCAACTTATCCTCAACGGCCAACATACGGAATACATCACTGCTTTCAGCCATGGCCGGTGACTAAAACACCTTGATGCAGAAAATTGACTGTATCTCAAAAAGTTGAACGGAACTACCCAGACAAATTCTGCTAGACCTGTAGCAGACTTCGAGACGCTTAAACTGGCGAACAGAAATTGGTATATACCTTTGGCACAAAAGGACGAAATAGCCTGCACAAGTGCTGCGATAGTGCGTTTGGAGGAGTGTCGACGATGTCCTAGATGAAAAGCGACAACCTTCTCTGATACCAATTGTTGGAGTTAGACGTCTGCGGAAGCACGCGAAGAGCACAAGGAAGAAGAAGAAGCTTGGAGCACAACACACAAGACTGAATGTATTACTAGAGAATGTACAAAGATAAGTAGCCCATTAGGGCAATAGGCGTATATACAAGCTCGGGGAAAAAAACCTCCTAAAGAGGGAAAAAAGTGCCCCGACGGTCCTAGAGTGTTCACACACATCACTACCTAAATATATCAACAAAAGGCAACTTACCACAGCTCATACACCTCAACAAAATGGCGTTGTTGAGCGCAGGAACAGGACAGTAGTTGAAATGGCTCGTTGTATGTTAAAGGCTCAAGACATGCTTGATTCATTCTGGGTAGAAGCAGTCAATACAGCAATCTACATCCTCAATCGAAGCTACACAAAAGCTCTGAAGGGGATGACTCCTCAAGAAGCATATTCTGGTAAAAAGCCTTCAGTTTTGCATTTCAGAATTTTTGGTTGTTTCTGTTATGCACATATTCTTGATTCAACAAGATCAAAGTTGGATTCAAAAAGCAAAAAGTGTGTCTTCCTAGGATATAGTGAAGAGTCTAAAGCATACAGGTTGTGGGATCTTGAGGCAAGGAAGATTTTTGTCAGCCGAGATGTGGTGTTTGATGAACGACCACACTTAGTAGAAGATAAAGGTAAATCTACTATCTCATCAAACGGAGAAATATCTCACCTTGTGCCTATCAAAAGAGAGGTTAAAGTTGAGGAGGAAATATCCGATGGAGAAATTTCCTCAATAAAAAGCCAACCAGTTGTAGCTGCATAGCGTAAGCCACTACCAAAGTGGGCACAACAGCTCTTTGATGATCACAATCCACATGTAGATGTACCAGAATCATCATCGGATGGATTATGAAGATCAAAGAGAATAGAGGAGCAAAGAAGAGCCTCAGAACACATTGTTAACATGGCTCTAATGGCAGATATCATGGGCTCGATAAAGGAACCTACCACCACTGAAGAAGCCCTTGATGATCCAGGTTGGAGAGCGGCAATGCAGTCGGAGTATGATAGTATACTCTAAATGATACATAGGATCTAGTCGACTTGCCGCCAAAGAAGAAGGTAATAGGTACTAAATGGATTTGGAAAGATAAGTATAAAGCATATGGAACATTAGAAAAGTATAAGGCAAGATTAGTTGCACAGGGTTTTTCACAGATTGAAGGATTTGATGTTCAAGAAACTTTTGCACCAACAGCACGCATGACAACTATTCGGACGGTACTTGCAGTAGTTGCACAAAAGGCCTGGCCTATTTTTCAGATGGATGTCAAATCTACATTTTTGAATGGTCACCTCAAGGAGGAGGTATATGTATCTCAACCACCAGGTTTTGAGGTGCCCAATTCAGAAAATAAAGTTTGCAGGTTGAAGAAAGCTTTGTATGGACTTAAGCAAGCTCCACGGGCTTGGTACCAATGAATAGATCATTTTTTCAAAAATATGGGTTTTGAAAGAAGTACTTCTGATGCTAACTTGTATGTAATGAAAAGGGATAGCAAGCTAGTTGTTGTCATTGTATATGTAGATGATTTGATCATTACAGGAGATCATCAGGAACTCATCAATCAAACTCGGATCAGCTTGGGAACTGAGTTTGAAATGACAGACTTAGGTCTACTCCATTTTTGTCTGGGAATTGAAGTATGGCAAAGGAAGGATGGCATTTTCATTCACAACAAAAATATGCCAAAGAGATTCTCAAGGCATTTGGAATGATGGACTGCAAGCCAACTAGCACACCTATGGAGGTAAATCATAAGCTATCTATGGATGATAACATGCCTGATGTAGATGCTAAGAAGTATAGGAAGCTCGTTGGAAGTCTTATTTTTCTGTGCAACACTAGACCAGACATTTGCTATGCTGTTGGAGTATTAAGCAGGTTTTCCAACAAACCTAAGGAGAGTCACTGGAATGCTGGAATGTGAATTCTAAGGCACATTGTAGGAACCTTGGATTTTGGTATTTTTTATACCACAGGTGATACACTCCAAGGATATTGTGATTCAGATTGGGCTGGAGATTGTGATTCTAGAAAATCGGTTTCTGGATATTGTTTCTCACTTGGTTCAAGAATATTTTCTTGGGTAAGTAGAAAGCAACCAACTCTCGCACTCTCCTCCACTGAAGCAGAGTACAAAGCAGCTTGTTTTGCTTCTTGTGAGGCAGTCTGGTTAAGGAGAATTCTTGCAGATCTAGGCTTTCCATCAAATATGGCGACTGTACTCAAGTGTGATAATCAAAGTTGTATGGCTATTGCAAAGAACCCATTATTTCATGCTCGCACCAAGCACATAGAAGTACAGTACCATTACATTCGTGAGCTAATTGAAGATGAAATTGTGGAGCTAGAATATTGTCCAACAGAGGCAAATTGTGCTGACATATTCACTAAAGCACTTGGAAGAGAGCAACTCAACAGACATCTTCAACATATGGGCATAGGACCGAAACCTACTTGATTTTTCATCGGTAAACATTGAGGGGGGGTGTTAGTATATGATCAATGTCTACCCCTCATGATTGTATGCACATTTTGTAAGGCCCCCATTATGAGGAGAAGCCAAGCGTGCATTACCCAATTGATGGGAATCCCAACTTGCATGTTGGATGAAGGTCATATTGGACCATGTAAGGTATTGTAAGGAAAGGGAGTTACCAGGATCCCCAATTGGGGGGGTTCGAGGCAGCGGGGAGCAGCCCCGGCTGGGGGGTCCAAGGGGGCCAGCGGGCCCGCTGGTGGGGGTCCGGGGGCAGCGCCCTCGGCGCGACGGCAAAGGGAATATTCCATAGAATATTCCCTGTCAGAGTCAGAAATCATTTATATTTGTTAGGTCGGTTCAACCGGTCTAAGCCGTGTATGGTAATTACGCGGGCGGTGGCCGCCCACGCTCTACCGCCCATGTATAGCCGTCCACGGAAGGCCACCCATGATCCTATATATACATGAGTTCTGCACTACCTGAGACATCAAGTTGAGCCAACATACCGCTACCTTGTATCTCCCTATCTAGAGTTGTCTAGATCACCATTTAAGCTCTACCTTGAGAGCGCACGGGTGGACAACACCATCATCTTTGTACTTGCTGCTAGTAGAAAGTTGTTGAGATTCTCCTATATCTGTTATCTTCTCTGCTATGGCTCCTGTGTTATATTGTGTAACTATTGTCTTACACTATCCTTAGGCAGCTGGTTTCTTGGTCATATGAACTCCCAATAGAGTGATCTTTAGCTTTTCTATGGGGGAAAAAGATACTAGAGTCAATGGATCTTTGAGTTGTGATAGAATCAGGTTTTAGTAAGAAGTTGTCTAATAGGGTAGTTTTTAGAAGAGGTTTGGTAACTTGTGCTATGCATATTGGAGTGAAATTTATCCACATTAACTAGTTTGGTTGGAAATATGCATAACACTTTATTTGATCTCTAATCTTGAACATTAGCTTACGAGTGTTGTGGATGTCATTTCTTACGGATAACCAAATACTCATGAAGTAAGGCCTCTATGACTTCATTAACAAAATGAGTATCTCTATCATTGATTATGTCAATAGAGAGGCCAAATTGTGTAAAGACTTTCTCAGAAAGGAGCTTGGTAGTTACTTGGGCATCAATTTCAGTGCAGGTATATGCCTCTTCCCATTTGGTAAGATAGTTTCTAGTGACAACTGTGTACTCAACTTGAGTTCCTCTACTATGCACGCTTATAGGATCAATGAAAAATATTCCCTACTTGATAAATGTGTGCCCTTGCATCATAGGCCTAAGAGACATTTAATCTCTAGTGAATTGATGTTTTGCTCCTTGGCATGTATCACACCTTTGTATGAACTTTTGTGCATCCATGCATAGGATAGGCAACCATAGATTAGCTAATAGAATAATTTGTATTGTCTAAACTACTGAAACGTTTTGCGTGTAATACTTGAGTGTTGCGACTTCTAGTAGGCAAAAGTAATAATCTTCATTAACATATGAAGTTATCCTTGCCTCACTTGTAGATCATATTGCCAATAAGAGAGTAATCTTAAATTTCTTCATGCAAAGCTCTTTTTTTGAATGAGATCATTTTAGTTGGATAAGTGCTAGAATTAAAACATTTCACTAAATACTTTCTCGAAGATGGACATGTGGATACACAATATTGCTTAGTGTGCTCTGTGGTGGGAATGGCTTGGGAAACAAGACATGCACTCACTTAGTCATGCATCATGCATTCCATATGTGGCCAATAAATTCCATTTCTTTGCATGTTCCATGAAGTCATTGAATTTGGTAGATCCCTTCCAAAGGCATCCACATAAGGATCAACGACTAATGCTTTATGTTCCTCTTCTCAAGGGAAACATGAAAGAAGTATTTGCAATTACCTATGATATATGCAAAAAACCTCAATATGCATTTTTTTGCTTCATTATGTCTTCTTTTTATAAACTACACGTATTGATGGACTATAACAAAACTCAAAACAAGTACATATGATTCAACCCACTTGGTTAACACTTTGACATTTAAAAGGTAGGGTTCTAGCAATTCTTCATACGATTGGGTGAACACTATGTATCCTTGAAAAATGGTTAATGTACGTGTGGATATTACCACTTCAAAATCATATTCAAGAAGAAGTAGGAACTAGCGTACTAACCTACCAATAGTACAAGGCTTGTTGAAAAGGGCTTGGTCAACAAAGATATTGAATTTAGTTTCCAATAAGTAATGCCAAAACGTTTTTAGAAAATTGATCACTCATGAGCCTTTCCTTTTTATGGAGTTGTCTACCAGATAAGCAATAGGGAAGATGCTATGGAACGACATCAATTCTAAGGATTAAACTACCTAGCAAGACCACTCAAGACAAGGGAGGGCGCATATCCAAGACCACTCAAGGGAAGGGAGAGCACATATCCACCCGATGAACTCTGCCCATATAAGGGGTCTAGGCTTGCCCAAGTCACATGGTTTCCCAAGAAGGGTTATTCAAATGTGTTCTAAGTCAAGCAATCCCATGTGATCACATAGGATCACTTAAAAGCCACATGGTTTCTTAAGCTGAGGAGCTCTAGACTTGTACGTAAACCCTCAAGGGGTCTTGGATTGAATTATTCAAATGTTAAGGATCCCCACCCATAATTATACAACAAAATACCAAATTATCCTCATCAGCATAGCTATGCTAAGATACATCTAATCGCAAAATTAGAGGTATATACATAAATATGGGATAGCTTCTTCCAATCCAAGGCCGTGAATATGTGAGCTGATATGAGGTGTTATTTGAGCTGTTGGCAAGAGTGCTTCCACTCTTTAACCCACTAAAAATTCTTCAATATCCTATACATTAGCTTTGCACTAGTTGCATACTATGTATGAACCTTGAGTAATAACCATAATGTCCCATGAAGGCCTTTGAAAATTGCACTCATATCTTCATTTGTGGGTGTGCAATTTTTTGAAATTATGTGTCCACGGATCTTTTCATGGCATTCTAAATTATTTTGTATCAGTTATATTTATCAAAGAAATCACTTCATGCATTGGAGTATGCACATAAGTAGTCTAGGTACACCTCCAAGAATTTGCAAAGAAATTCCTTGATGATATGGCACAAGAGCCTTTGGAATGTGTTTGGGGTACTTTTAAATCCAAAGGGTATCACACGAAGAGCATTAATGCCCCATTCTATTGTAAAAGTTGTTTTATAATGGTCCTCCAACCTATTTATCATTTGAGTATATTAAGAAAACCCATCCAGGAAGCTATAAACTTCCTTGCCAACCACCTTTCTAACAAGTGATATGCTATTGAGAGCTATTCCATATAGTGGAGGCATTGAATTCTGCACTTAATGCATTACTAAATTTTCCTTTTGTTTTAGGTATTATTGCTATATGTGAGACCCATTCAATATGCTCGATATTGTAGATGAATTCACTTGCCAAAAAGTTTGTCAATTTTCTCTTTAATCTTGGATGAGTAGGACTAATTATACTTTATGCTCTCTATTTGGATGCTTGAGCACGTAGTGCCATAGGAATTTGATTGTGCACAAACATCTTGGTCAATGACTTTAAGGTCATGTTATATACAAGTGAAGGCATCTTTGTACTCTCGTAGGAGGTGAATGGGATCTCTTTCCTTGGAACTAGATAGATCATTGGCAACATAAGAGCATTGTTCTTCATTATCTCAAATATAATGAGAACTTTCTTCATGTGCTCATTGTATAACTCTCCCATTTCTCATGTAGGTTCTCCCATGTTCGTTATATGGATCATGGTACCCATAACTCAATTATAGGTATTCTTCTTCATAAGAATAAGGTCTTTCCATTCTGATGTTAGGATCATTAGTCTCGTCCATTTCAATGTCACTTTCTATGAAATTTGTCTCCTTGCTAGGCTTAATGATTTCACATTTCTACAAATTCTATAAGTTCATCAACTATGCTCATGAGGAATAAATATGACTTGTACACATTTTACTCAAGGTTTTTCTCATTAGCTACTATCTGGATCCAATTAAAAGGAGAAAAATCATGCCCTCTAAGATCAAAGATGGGCATGTATCTTGGATCTTTAAAATTTCTTTCAATTCAATGACATATATTTGATTGTCTTCCTTGACAGATCCAAACATGAGTGTGTTCGTGTAACCGAGAAGGATAACTAGTGCTTGCTTCAAGGCTTATGACCAAGGCATAGACCTTGGCATACCTTGTCATCTGATTTCATCAAAATAATGATTGGTGCCACTAGTTGTGTGCAAGGAAGGACTTCAACAATCAACGAAGACAAAGTACGAGCAGTTCTTGGGAGGTCATCCATCTGAGTAGTGTTCCTCCCAAGGCTCTTTTAATTGGAAGGTTTCCCAACCACTAGACCCTTGTTGCTTGGTGATTGTAGGAATGAAGATACTTTAGGTTAACATTATTTTGGAGCATTTGCATTGATTTTTTGAGGTTCCTTTGCGTGTAAAATTGTGGAAAAATAGGAGCTAATTTGCAGTTATTGGACAATTTCCATGACATAGGTGGAAAGATTGTTCCAAACATCAATCTTGGGAGATTGTGTCTCCTTGGCACTCTATTCAGCTTTATTGCTGAATTTTCAACTCATGAGTCATCTTAGAGGTTTCTCTCGAAGGCTTTCAATTGTAGTGGGAGTAGCCAACACAAGTTTATGTAAGTTTTTTTGGATACTTGCAGGTACTGTGGCTATAAATTCAGCCTTTCAGTGCCCTTTTATTGTATATACTAAGCACGTACACACTATGTATGCTTTTGTGGATACCGCTTATGTATGCCCATGTGGTCATTGATATAGGAGATATATGCTAGTTCATAAAGTATTTGACATTCATAAAGAGGATCATGGTGACATCGGAGATATAGAAGTTGCATTTTTGTATAAAGTATTCGAAATTCATAAAGAGGGTCATGGTGAGGTTTTGTTAACTGGGAGGAGACAATGAATGTTGGGTATCTTCATCGATGCAAGTGGAAGAATTACCTAGTCTAGACATAGGAGATATATGCTAGTTGTTCATAGGTGAACGATAAGCCTAGTTGGCTTTTTTAAGTTAAGTGGTCATATGCAGTGGAGTCAATGATTCACCATGTTGGTTTACATGTTAGTACTCGGAGCTTTATGAGTTTTGTACATTTCTCATATGGTCATTTTGCAGAGGAGACTATAATTTTTTTTTTTGAATTTGATATTCTCAACTATGTAGTGGTTGGCTTTACTCCTTGATATATGTATTGGTGTGAGCACATACACATAATCTCTTTGGTTGGTCATTGTTTTTCTTGATCCATTTTTATGGGATACTCTACTAAAATTCTCCTTGAATTCAAGGCTTGGTTACCGTTTTGAGCCATAGTGGTGTTTTGAATATTCTAGCTCTATTATCATTCTAATTAGTTCTCTATCATCATGGCATCAAAGATCTCAGGCAGATATGGTGGATCAAGGTCTAGTGTTGGTGTTCCCAAGGGAAGCTATAACTTGTAGGGAAAAGGTCATTTTAAGATCTGGAAATTTGATGGCACAAACTTTTCTTTATGGAAGAATCAAATTAAAGATGTGATAATTCAGAGGAGGTAGTGGAAGTAGTAAATGAAATCTTAAAGAATCCTTTTGATATGGATGGCAATCATTGGGATGAGTTGGATGAAATGGCTAGGTCTACCATTCAATTTCATGTGGCAGATAATGTTTACTTTATGATATTGGATGATGAAAATGAAGAGGGACTTTGGAAGAAGTTATGCAACACTTATGAAAAAGAAACGATATTAAAAAGTGTATCTAATGGGAAAGTTATACGACCTTCTTGTGAAGGACATAGATATGTTGCTTGTTATCTAAATTATTTTGATGCTACATTCTGTCAATTACGAGCTCAAAAAATGGAGATGGATAATTAAATGAAAGCAGTCTTGGTGCAATATCATCAAGTACATTTTGCATAACTATTGGAAATACTGCACCTGGTGGTAAACTAGTCTATGATGATATATGTGAGGCACTCTTGAGTGAAGAGATCTATGGAAAGTCTGTAGTTGGTAATCAAAGTGGAAATGCATATGGTATTCATGATTCTTATGAAGGAAAGAATCAACAATGTGGTAGTAGAAGAATAAGGAAAGGAATGTTCAACAGAATACAAGTAGAAGCAAGTCAAGGAAGAAGGATATTGAGTGGCATTATTGTCATGAGAAAGGACATATGAAGAAAGATTTCTATGCTTTAAAGAATTCTTAAGGTAAATAACATATTGATGGGCATATTAAACAATTACCCTCACCATTTTCTTTGACTATGAAGATAGAAGAAAATAATGCTATTTTTGACGATGATGATATGTTGACACTTGGCAGTACTATGCCTAGTGAGGCTCCTATGACTGAATTTCTTTCCCACACGTGGCTGTTGAATAGTGGTGATTCTTTCCATGTGACATGACATAGAGAATTTTTCTATACTTGTGCAACAAAGTGTCTTGGTACAATAAGACTAGGTGATGATTGTTATTAGTGTGATGTTGTTGGGATTGGAGATGTGATTGTGTAGTTCACTAATGGTTCAAAATTTACTATGCATAATGTCTGCCATGTGCCTTAGTTATCACACAGTTTGATGTTAGTTGTCCAACTTGATGACCTCAATCACAAAGTGGTTTTCTATGCTCACTACTTCCACATATCAAAGGGAAACATGGTTATTGCAAATGGAAGCAAAGTTGACTCACTTTACTCTTTATTTGTATCACAAAAAGAACTCTTGTTAACTGTCACTAAAAAACCTATGTTTTGTATATGGCATGGCTGTTTGGGCCACATATCTCATAGTGGATTGGAATTTTTTTTCGTTCTATCCATAGCATTTACTCGAGCCAACATCTATGCTGCCAACGAAGTATCCATCTGTAATGCTCTTCATGGGGCACAAATCCAATATTTCCATATACTTCCCCATGTGAATGGACATCTCGATTGTAGTAGTTATCATAGTATACATGCAAGAAAGAATCGAAAGTGCTAAGACAAGTGAGGAAATCCCTAGTATATAAGGAGCCTTCTACTGAAAAATCAGTATGGCTGGAAAGGGGGGAACATTAGCATATAGAAAGGGCATAGAGAGAAACAGAGAGGCATAAGGAGAGATAGCTGCATAACCTAGAGGCAAACATACACATCTAGATAGGCATATGCATTTAGATAGACCAGATCTATAAACGATCGGAGCAAGGTGCCATACCTCATGAAAGAGAGAAAAATAAAATATTGGTAGGGCAACATCAAGCACTATGTATGTGGAGATATCTGAACATATAGTGTGCATGCATAGTGTTATCCAAGACATGTTGAGAAATAGTAGTACATAGGAGGTGGTAGAGGCACTGGGGGTGCAAGACCAGAAACTAATAAGAATAGACGCAGAGGTAGTAGATTTGGGCCTATTTGAAAGCGAGGTTGCAAGAAGCATAGTGCCGAAGGTGAAGAACCAGGTGATAGGATGGTGGAAGGTTATGAGACTAGAGAAGCAACTTACATTATCGAAGAGGAAGATAATCACATTGAAGGTGATTGATGAGTGCTAATTGGGAGGGATGAAAGCCGGCATCTCTGCATTCTAAGAAGTGGAGAATGCTTAGAAGGATGGGTGACATCTAAAGATTTTTGTGTCAACATTGGGGAGAAGAATGCAACTACCGGATCTAGATTCTCAAGTGTAGAGGATGTCATAGAAGGCTCTAGGTGGTCTATGCACCAAATACCAGTGCATTATCAAGGAAGCATAGGTTAGGGATTGGTAAGGTGGTGATCATGCAAAAGGATAGCGTCAAAGGCAACCAACTAGCAACCATGCGCGAAGGAAAATCATCTGGCTTCCAATTTTTCTTTCTAGGACCTTCTCGTGCTTCATTGTGCCTTCATGTCCCTGATTGCAAGACACAAGATGTTGAAGGATCTCTAAGGGCTAGGAAGGTGTGTGTAGCTATGACATCCCATCCACCTTAGACTCAAAAACGTATATTACTTTACTACGATCTGCTCCAATATCTGTATTAATTTACTACACTACTATGTTCTATGACAAGGGTGACTCCTATAAAGTGTAAGCACTTCGGTTCAAAAGGTTACGTGTGAATCTACAAGAGATGCTTGGCGAGTCTGTTCTGTTTTTTAACTTCTTCCACAATAATATAAATAATTGTAGTTGGTTCAATTCCTAGCCTACATCAATTTGGATCTACGAGTCTATTTCTAGTTTTTGACAATCAGAGTCTGTATCAACAACGAATAGTGATGAGTCGGATCTAGCTAGTCTGTTTTCGCAATAGATGCACTACCTCCCTAGTCTATTATAGTATAGTATTGGCTCTACTACATAGAGGTCTATAAAATCACTTGCATGCCTGCTAGGGCTAGGGTGCTAGGGCTTTGGTATCTTCTTCGTTTGTTGGTCCCACACTATCTATGACCCAAAATTGTTTTGAAGTTAGTCCGGAGCAAAGCATTATTATTTGAGAAAGGTTTAGAGGCAAACAACGAAACCTAGATGGCCCAAAGATAGACCAAGGTGTTCTAGCATCGCTTCTCTCATGAATCAATATCAATTTTCCTATTTCCAAGGGAGCCTTGGTGGAAGACCCTAAATATCATGTCAAAAAATTTCTTGCACTATGTAAGCATAGAGGAATGGAAGGTCAAACCGATGCCTTCATGACTTTGTTCCTGCAACATTAGATGGGATAACTCATAAATGGTTTGAGGAAAATCACTTCATAACCTGGCATGAGATTAAGAACAAATTTTCTTCCACATTTAGGTGAGGAAACTCTATCGATCTAGCATTAGAGGAGCTCAATAATTTGAATATAAGGAGAGATGATTCATTTTGGAACTAATGACCAGAACAAAGGCTCTAATTGCAAAGCTATTGGTGGTTCTAGAGGATTTTGTGATCAAGAAGTGGCTAGAAAAGGCACTTCCAATGAGCACCAGGCACAAGATCCACGACTCGCTAGCATTGGGTGCTTCAATAGAAGCTTTTGTAGCTATGGCAACAAGGATAAAGCATGTTGAATTCATTTCAATGATTCTTCATCTCATTCGAAATGGTGGGTTGACATCCAAGTACATCAATGGTTTGCAACCGTGGAAGAACATACAATAGCAAAGTTAAGAAAGGAAATCAAGGAGCTAAGGGAGCAAGAGACAAGGGCAAGTATCTAGTGTACCATTTGCCACTAGCAAGGGCACCCACAAATAGAATGCCAAATAAGGTAATCTATCAGTTTTGTGGAAAGTGGGGGCATGAAACCCACAATTGTTCTTACTTGAAAGGGATTGCCGAACCCCAAGCACCCGCATTCTGGGAATAACCAACTAGACAAGCACCACCCATGGTTCTAATGATGCAACCTATGGTACGAGGACATATTCCAAGTAATATCCCCACAATCCCTACCTTTTGCTCTACTCTTGCTAACATAGGTATGCAGAGCAACATGAAAGACGAGGCCTCAACATTCAAGAACATGCCTCGATGGCCCATAGAATGTTTTAGATGCGGAGAATAGGGCCATCTGCAAGGTTGCTACCTCTTACTGGAAAACACATTTCTGTGTTCCAATTGCCTAGAGTCAAGGGATCACTACACAAGATTGCCTGATGTAGGCAATAGAAAGCTAAAATCTGGTGAATAATGCTTTCCATATAGTAAAAATATTAGCAACCTACTCTTCTGTTCTCACATAAACAAGATCAATATCACCTGCTAATACCTTCTCTCTGATGAAGTTATAATGTACCTCAATATGCTTTGTTCTAGCATGAAAAACAAGGTTTCATGCTAATTGTATGTTGCTAAGATTATTACAATAGGTGGTGATAGGATTTTGCACTTCCACACCTAAATATGCAAGAAGCATCTCTAGCCGTAATGCCTCACATGCTGCCATGGTAGCACCTCTATACTCAACCTCTGTACTTGACAAAGCAACAGTGGATTGCTTCTTGCTGCTCCACTTAATAGCTACACTTCCAAGTGAGAATAGAAAGCCAATAGTAGATCTTCTGGAATACTACCAGCCCAATCTGCATCGGTGTATCCATGAACTTGCATCTGCATTTCCAATTGCATCTTCAAAACAAGAAGGTTCAATATCTTCTATTACCTTGATCATGTAGGCACAATGACAAGCCATATAACTATCATACGTCAATTGTTGCAGTGAATTCCACATCCTCTCATATCTTCTTGGTCCTGGGTCACTTCTCCTTATATCACTTGCATGTGCCTTTCTAACTCCTAGAGTCTTCACAAAGGGCAATCAAAGCTCCTCATCAAGGCTCTTTTCTCAATGACTTCAATCTCCATCAATGTCTTCAAAACCTATCGATGTTTTACTACCAACAGAAAGCTTTTCTTTACCTTTCTTTGATGTAGTTGATTAATTTGTTGGAGTAAAATTTCCACGCAATCTTCCACTCCATGGATGTTGGAGATAGACGTCTGCGGAAGCACCCGAACATCACAAGGAAGAAGAAGAAGCTTGGAGCACAAACACACAATACTGAATGTATTACTAGAGAATGTACAAAGATAAGTAGCCCATTAGGGCAATAGGCGTATATACAAGCCGGGGGAAAAAAACCTCCTAAAGAGGGAAAAAAGTGCCCCGGCGGTCCTAGAGTGTTCACACACATCACTACCTAAATATATCAACAAATCCCCCTTGGGAGTGATGCGGTGAACAAGGAGCTGGCACTCATGTATAAGGAAGTGCCAAGCTATGTGGAAATCACTCCACAAAAGGAAGTAAGCCCAAAGCTTTGCGGAAAGCTTCAAACTTCTCCCTAGGCAGAGCCTTTGTGAAAAGGTTTGCAATGTTCTCTTGCGTGGGCACATATGCCAAGCTGATCTCCCCAGCAGAGAACCTCTCCCTAACATAGTGATAATGCACCTCAATGTGCTTAGTGCGAGCATGGAACACAGGGTTCCTCGCAACTGCCAATGCGCTCTAACTGTCAGTGAAGATGGTGGTGGCAGAAGACTGGCCAACACCCAAATCAGCCATAAGGCGTCTGAGCCACACACACTCAACAGTCGCTGTGAAAGATGCCCTATACTCAGCCTCACAACTGGAACTGGCCACAGTAGGCTGCTTCTTGCTCAACCAAGATATACATGAGCTACCAAGCATGAAGGAAAAACCACTGGTGGACACACGAGTGTCATAGCAACCAGCCCAATCTGAGTCAGAAAAAGCATGCAAATCTGGCGGTAGTGATCCCCCCTTGGGATAAAACAACCCAAGTAGCCGAGTACCACTCAAGTAGCGAAGGATGCGCTTAACCGCCTTCCAATGCGTGACTCCTGGGCAATGCATAAACCTGCTCATCTGTGAGACATCAAACTGAATATGTGGCCGAGTAATGCATAAGTAAATCAAGCATCCAACAGCTTGCTGATAGAGAACAACATCAAATGCATCTCCAACATCATGAAGACTCAACCATAAACATGTCTCCATAGGAGTGGCAATAGGCTTACAGTCTTCAAGGCCAAAACGCTACAATAATGTGTCAATATATTTCGTTTGACACAAAGCCATTCCACCATCAACTTGCATAAACTGAATGCCCAAATAATGATGCAAATGCCCCAAATCAGACATCTCAAATGAGGCATGCAAATCAGCCTTAAAATCAGCAATATGCTTCTCAATAGGACCAGTGAGCAGCATGTCATGTATATAGACAACAATGATCAAAAGCACATCATTAACACGCTTAACATATAAGGTGCTTTCAGTTGGACTGTTCTCAAAACCATGTGCAATCAGATAGGCATGTATCTTCTCATACCAAGCACGTGGTGCTTGCTTTAAACCATATAACGCCTTCTTCAACCTGCACACCTGGTTTTCATGCCCTTTCTACACAAAGCCACGGGGCTGAAAAACATACACTTCTTCATGCAAGTCACCATTCAAAAATGCTGTTTTAATGTCCAACTGATGTACATTCCAACCATGATGGGCTGCAAGTGCACAAATGCTCCGAACAGTAGTCATACGGCATGTAGGTGCAAAGGTCTCATCAAAATCAATGCCTCTTTCCTGCGCATAACCCTTTGCAACAAGCCTAGCCTTATACCTGTCAACTGTACCATCAGGTTTATGCTTCAGCTTGTATACCCACTAAGTGCCAATAGCCTTCTTGCCAGGAGGCAAGTCACATAAAGACCATGTACCATTCTTCATTATAGCATCATATTCAGATTGCATAGCAGCCATCCAATTTTTTGAATTCTGTGCTTCATCAAAAGAAACAGGCTCATTCTCATCACAAAGACTAGATGCAGCCATAGCATAGCAATCTGATGCAAAGGAGGCACTATGAGAGCCTGAACGAGTATGATATGACAAAGGTGCATCTAATTTGCTATCATGCAAATTCTGCACCAGCCATTTTGGCATAGTTTTTGCCTGCTCAATATCAGCTCTCTCATCAGCAAGTGCATCATGTAAATCTGCATCAGAAATGGAATGATCTGCATCATCATATGAAACCTGCAAAGGCTGAGAAGTTGCCTCATTAGTACCAGCACTAGACTGTCCACCTGTAAAAAGAGGCATCAAAGTATCATACATGTCTTTGGAGCTAACAGATGTCTCCTTAGTACATGAAAGCAATGGCTGAATAGCATCTTCCACAAATACAACATCACGGCTAACCAGAATGCGTTTAGTCTGTGGATGATACAAGCGATAGCCTTTACTTTCAAAACTGTATCCAACAAAAATACATTTAACTGCTTTATCATCTAATTTTCTGAGATGTTGTTCAGGCACTAATGCATATGCCAAACAACCAAAAAAGCGCAGATGAGCAACAGAGGGCTTGCGGTCATGCCAAGCCTCATATGGAGTGATAGACTGTAGTGCTTTAGTGGGACACCTGTTCAGTACATATGCTGCACACATGATAGCCTCAAGCTAGAAACTATGAGGTAAAGCCTGACTCTTGACCATACACCTCGCCATCTCCATGAGAGACCCGTTCTTCCGTTCAGCAACTCCATTTTGTTGAGGTGTATACGGCACTATACACTGGTGATTTATCCCACGTTCAGCCAGAAATGCATTAAAATCTGAAGACATATATTCCCCCCCTTGATCAGAACGGAGGGTGCCCATTTTACATGCTGATAGATTTTCAGCCAAAACCGAAACCTGTTTGAAGCACATGAACACTTCGGACTTTGCTGTGAGTGGATATACGCATGCATGCCTAGAAAAATCATCAATGAAAGTCACGAAGTAAAGGTAATTTCCAAAAGAGGGTGTCTGCATAGGACCACAAACATCACTATGTACAAGCTGCAATTTCTGCGTAGTCCGAACTGAACCATCTTTTGGAAAGGAAGAACGCTACATTTTGCCCAAAATACAGCCTTCACAAACATATTTTCCAGGTGTCTCAAGTTTGGGCAAAGAGGACACCATTTCAGATTTCTGCAGGCGTAGCAAACTAGCAAAATTCAGATGACCAAAGCGTGCATGCCAAAGCTTTGCATCTCATATAGCCTGAGAACCTTGAACTGCACATGCCGAATCATTCACAGATCTTTCATAGTCTATGAGCTTATACAGCCCACAACATAAAATGCCAGAAGCAATAATCACATCGCCATTTGAGAGATCATGAACTGTACACCTGTCATCAACAAATTTCACAACCAAGCCAATCTTGGCTAATGCAGAAACTGATAACAGATTCTTTTTGATCCCTAGCACAAATAAAGGATTTGACAAAGTGATAGAACTACCATCAGCAGTAGTCAGAATGATCTTACCAACTCCCATAACAGGATAAGAGGAGTTATTGGCGCATGTGAGAGTATTCCCTATAGGGGCAGGCTCAAGTGAAGAGAAGAAACTGCGCTGCGAGGTAATATGTTTGGTCGCCCCACTGTCAAAGTACCAAACATCTGAGTCTACTGCAGACATGCACTGATCATGAGAAGATGGGTCAAAACTGCAGACAGTAGTAAACTCCCATTCTTCTTCCTGCACAAGATTTGCAGACTCTGTTTTTGGTGTAGAGGCCTCTGTAACAACCATTCCAGCCTCTTTCTTCTTTGCCTCTTTAGCAGCCAATTTTGGACAGTTCTTTATGATATGATCATTTCCTTTACAGTACTTGCAAAACAATTTCTGCTTTTCTGATTTCTTCTCATCTTTATCCTGGTTCTTCAATTGTGGAGCATTTGCAGATTTCTGCTTACTAGTAGAAGAGCTCCATTTTCCTTTGCCCTTGTGACTAGCCAGGAAAGCTTGATCTGCAACATGCATAATGGACCTGCTCTGCCTGGACTGATCTTCTTGCAATAGAACAGAGACTAACTCCTCAAATGACAAGGCATTTGGATTGCCTTTCATCATCAACTGAAGAGTAGAAGCAAAACTCTGATATGAATCAGGAAGACCATTCAGAACGGTCTGCACAAGTGAGCTATCTGGTATAACCTCATCAGCAGAAATCAACTGTTCCTTCAAATTTTTGATCTTTGTTAAGAAACTGTCCATAGAATCACCTTCATTCATGTGCTCACTCTCCAACTATTTTCGGAGGTAAGCAACACGAGCCTCATTCCTAGCCTGGTACAAAGTGGTAAGTATATCCCAAGCATCCTTTGCTGTTCTGCAAGAGCGAATATGAGGAATAAGGGCACGTTTGACAGACAAAGCTATCAATGCATGTGCCTGGGCATCTCTGCCATCACAGCAAATCTGCTCTACAGTAGGTGCAAAAGAAACAACAGCACGAACAGGAATCTGCGGAATATCATCTTTGACACCATCTTCATCAGCTCTAGCACATGTATTTGCAGTACCTGTCGTTACAGGTGTAACAGGACGTCTTTCAACACCCTACATAATGTTCCACAATCCTTTTGCAACCAGTACATGTCGCATTATATAAGCCCATAATGGGTAGTTGGTACCATCCAACTTATCCTCAACAGCCAACATACGGAATACATCACTGCTTTCAGCCATGGCCGGTGACTAAAATACCTTGATGCAGAAAATTGACTGTATCTCAAAAAGTTGAACGGAACTGCCCAGACGAGTTCTGCTAGACCTGTAGCAGACTTCGAGACGCTTAAATTGGCGAACAGAAATTGGTATATACCTTTGGCACAAAAGGACGAAATAGCTTGCACAAGCGCTGCGATAGTGCATTCGGAGGCCGAAACGAGCTCAGATCGCGATATCGGCACCACATAGCGAAGCTGTTTTGATCTCGGAAACACCCTGAGTATGCTCACCAAATTTCGTGCGAATTTGAGACTGCAAAAGGAGGAGTGTCGACGGTGCCCCAGATGAAGCGACGACCTGCTCTGATACCAATTGTTGGAGATAGACATGTGCGGAAGCACGGGAACAGCACAAGGAAGAAGAAGAAGCTTGGAGCACAAACACACAATACTGAATGTATTACTAGAGAATGTACAAAGATAAGTAGCCCATTAGGGCAATAGGCGTATATACAAGCCGGGGAAAAAAAACCTCCTAAAGAGGGAAAAAAGTGCCCCGGCGGTCCTAGAGTGTTCACACACATCACTACCTAAATATATCAACAATGGATTTGAGTTGGAACTATTTCTTGGTGACACATCTGGTCCACTCATAACTTGAGATTCTACAGTTGATTTTTCAACATTTTCTTTGTCATTTGGTTCAAGATGAAGTACATCTTTGGCACCTGCATATAAGCTTGAAATTTCATCAAACACCACAATCTCTGCTTACCTTCACCTACCGTGTGAGTGGGTTATAACATCTATACCCCTTTTGCTCAAGGGACTACCCAATGAAGATACATCTTTTTGCTTTTGGATCAAGCTTCATCCTCAACACAGCTAGAACATGTACATATGAAATATAGCGAAATACTTCCATATGTGATAATTTTGGCATTTTACATGTAAACTTCTCTTCATGTATAACATGATGTACAATAGGAGTCAGAGTTCTGTTCATGATTTATATAGCAGTATGCACACCTTCTACCCAATAAAAATGAGGCATATTCCTCTCAGACGTCAAAGCTCTTGCTATTTCTGCAATATGTCTATTTTCTCATTCAATAATGCCATTTTATTGTGGTGTCTACCTGCATGAAAATTGACATCGAATTCCATGACTTTTAAGAAAGTTGCTGAACTCATTTGACATGCATTCAACTCCTCCATCAGACCTTAATATCTGAATATACTTTTCTCTTTGCTTTTTCACCATAGCTTTAAAATTCTAGAAGTGATTGAACACCTCACTCTTCTCTTTCATGAAATATACCCATACTTTACGTGTATGGTCATCAATGAAAGTAACATAAAATGTGCAACCACCCATAGATGTGCTCATTGCAAGACCCCAAACATATGTATGTACTATTTTTTGAACATTCTCACTAACATGCTTGTCATGCAGAAATGATGCTCTTGAATATTTACCAAATTGACATGCTACACATACCTTTTGCATCTTTGAAACCATGAAATTTGGTAGTCCATTGACAATCTCATTTGATTGCATCGATTTTAGCCTCTGAAAATTTGCATGTCCAATTTGTTTGTGCTAGATCTCTATATCAGCAATAACTCCTACACCTTTTGCAAACATGGTTGCATTCATTTAAGGAATTTTCACATTTAAGGTGAACATCCTACCCACTTTGTTTCCTTTGGCAATCAATCTTCCATCCTGTTTGTACTCTTCTACATATAGCCCATCAGCAAGGAACTTGACTTGTAGTCCTTGGTAAACCATTTGTCCAACAAAAACCAGATTCTTTGTTATATTTGGAACATGCAGCACATCAGCAAGATGTTTTATCTTTTTGTCCTCCATAGAATTGCTATGTTTCCTATATGCTCGATAGGGTGTGATGTGTCATCACCTATTCCAACATATCCAAGAACTGCCCATTTCTTCAAACTACTAAACCATTCTGCATGACTAGTCATGTGATTTGAAGCACATGAATCAAGATACTAGACATTACTGTTCGATTTCAAAACATCAACAAACATCATATTCGTCATATGATGTTGAACCATGAACAACTTCTCAAAATCATCCACACTTGTGGATGCACAGTTGTTTTGCTGCCTTCTGTTATTTTGATTCTTCAACCTGCAATCACGTTCAAAGTGTCCAAGTCTATCACAATTCCAACATCCTTTACTGTCATTGCCTAAATCATTTCTTTGGAAATTTCTGTGGCCTCTTTGGCTCCCCTTGCCTCAAAATTATCCTCTACCTCCTGCATGATTCTATTGTTGACCTTGGTCTTGGTGATTGTGTCCTCTTCCACTTTTGAAGCCTCTAGCTCTACCTCTTCTTTTGCGAGAGAAGAAAACTTTCTTAGAACTAGGTTTTCCTTGCGAGTTTGAGTCCTCACCAAGATTCTTTTCTACAATAATCAATATGGACATTAGACTAGCAGAATTCGGAATATTTTCCCTAGTTTGTATAGAAGTTCTAAACTGCTTATATGCAGCTCTTAGACCAGGAAGGCGCACTTCCACCTTATCATCATCATACATTTACGCCAATAGATGCAAGTGACTAACAAATGCTTTTGATTTTCATGGTGTAGTCATTTATCGATATGCCCTTTTTCTCGAGTGTATGGAGCTCATTCTTGAGTTGCAATTTCTATGCCTTTGTATTGGTCTCATACAATGTGACCAAATTGTTCCAAGGTTCTTTTGGAGTCTTGGCATCCTATATGTGCCCAATCATGCTATCCTATATGCTAACAAAGAGCCAATAGATTACCTTTCATGCTCCTTGATTCCATTCCTCATATGCTCTTAACTAGTCCGCAGTCTAACTCCTCTCTAGTAACTGTAGAGTATTTTTGTTCTCTCCTTTGATGTATTTCTAGTAGACTTTTCCCATCAGGAAATTCACCATTTTGAATCTCCAAGCTGTTGATATATTTAGGCAGTGATGTGTGTGAACACACTAGGACCGCCGGGGCACTTTTTCCCTCTTTAGGAGGTTTTTTTCCCTCGGCTTGTATATACGCATATTGCCCTAATGGGCTACTTATCTTTGTACATTCTCTAGTAATACATTGAGTAGTGTGTGTTTGTGCTCCAAGCTTCTTCTTCTTCCTTGTGCTGTTCGCGTGCTTCCGCAGACGTCTAACTCCAACAATTGGTATCAGAGCAGGTCGTCGCTTCATCTAGGGCGCCATCGACACTCCTCCGTTTGTAGTCTCAGAATCGCACTAATTTTGGTGAGCATACTCAGCGTATTTCTGAGCTCGTTTCGGCCTCTGAACGCACTATCGCAGTGCTTGTGTAGGCTATTTCATCTTTTTGTGCCAAAGGTATATACCGGTTTCTGTTCGCCAATTTAAGCGTCTTGAAGTCTGCTACAGGTTTAGCAGAACTCGTCTGGATAGTTCCGTTCAACTTTTTGACATACAATCAATTTTCTGCATCAAGGTATTTTAGTCACCGGCCATGGCTGAAAGCAGTGATCTATTCCGTATGTTGGCTATTGAGGATAAGTTGGATGGTACCAACTACCCATTATGGGCTTATATGATGCGACATGTATTGGTTGCAAGAGGACTATGGAACATTGTGCAGGGTGTTGAAAGACGTCCTGTTACACCTGCAACTACAGGTACTACAAATAGAGGTGCTGGAGCTGATGAAAATGGTGTCGAAGATGATATTCCGCAGATTCCTGTTCGTGTTGCTGTTTCTGTTGCACCTATTGCAGAGCAGATTCGTTGGGATGGCAGAGATGCCCAGGCACATGCATTGATAGCTTTGTCTATCAAATGTGCCATTATTCCTCATATTCGCTCTTGCAGAACAGCTAGGGATGCTTAGGATACACTTACCATATTGTACCAAGCTAGGAATGAGGCTCGTGTTGCTTACCTCCGAAAGCAGTTGGAGAGTGAGCACATGAATGAAGGTGATTCTATGGACAGTTTCCTGACGAAGATCAAAGATTTGAAGGAACAGTTGATTTCTACTGATGAGGTTATACGAGATAGTTCACTTGTGCAGACCGTTCTGAATGGTCTTCCTGATTCATATAAGAGTTTTTCTTCTACTCTTCGGTTGATGATGAAAGGCAATCCGAATGCCTTATCATTTGAGGAGTTAGTCTCTGTTCTGTTGCAGGAAGATCAGTCCAGGCAGAACAGGTCCATTATGCGTGTTGCAGATCAAGCTTTCCTGGCTAGTCAGAAGGGCAAAGGAAAATGGAGCTCTTCTACTAGTAAGCAGAAATTTGCAAATGCTGCACATTCGAAGAACCAAGATAAAGATGAGAAGAAATCAGAAAAGCAGAAATTGTTTTGCAAGTACTGTAAAGGGAATGATCATATCATAAAGAACTGTCCTAAACTGGCTGCAAAAGAGGCAAAGAAAAAGGAGGCTGGAATGGTTGTTGCAGAAGCCTCTACACCAAAAACAGAGTCTGCTAATCTTGTGCAGGAAGAAGAATCGGTGTTTACTACTGTTTGTAGTTTTGACCCATCTTCTCATGAGCAGTGCATGTCTGCAGTGGACTCAGATGTTTGGTACTTTGACAATGGGGCGACCAAACATATTACCTCGCAGCGCAGTTTCTTCTCTTCACTCGAGCCTACCCCTACATGGAATAGTGTCACATGCGCCAACAACTCCTCTTATCCTGTTATGGGAGTTGGTAAGATCATTCTGACTACTGCTGATGGTAGTTCTTTCACCTTGTCAGATGCTTTATTTGTGCTAGGAATCAAGAAGAATCTGTTATCAGTTTCTGCATTAGCCAAGATTGGCTTGGTTGTGAAATTTGTTGATGACAGGTGTACAATTCATGATCTATCAAATGATGATGTGATTATTGCTTCTGGCATTTTATGTCGTGGGATGTATAAGCTCATATACTATGAAAGATTTATGAATGATTCGACATGTGCAGTTCATGATTCCTAGGCTATGTCAGATGCAAAGCTTTGGCATGCATGCTTTGGTCATCTGAATTTTGCTAGTTTGCTACGCCTGCAGAAATCTGATATGGTGTCTTCTTTGCCCAAGCTTGAGGCACCTAGAAAACATGTATGTGAAGGCTGTATTTTGGGCAAAATGCAGCGTTCCTCCTTTCCAGAAGATGGTTCAGTTCGGGCTACGTAGAAATTGTAGCTTGTACATAGTGATGTCTGTGGTCCTATGCAGACACCCTCTTTTGGGAATTACCTTTACTTCGTGACTTTCATTGATGATTTTTCCAGGCATGCATGGGTATATCCACTCAAAGCAAAGTCCGAAGTGTTCATGTGCTTTAAACAGTTTTTGGTTTTGGCTGAAAATCTTTCAGCATGTTGTTGAAGGATACAACATGTATTTCTTGGATCCACTTCTTTTTCATCATCGTTTGTACCTTTTTCTACCTTTCATTCAGTTAATAAAGCACTCTTGTATAGGTGTGTGTGAGTGCCACACTAGAGAATAAGTGGGATTCATTCTCCTTTCAGTTGAGAAATCCCACATAGCTTGCTTTTTTGCCATTTTGTATATAAAGAGGTCTCCACCTCTTCTTTTGGAGAGAGCTCTGGGAGAAGTAATGAGATTATGCTACTTTGTAGATAGATTCTTGCTCTCTCTTCGTCATGATGTGCATGCATGCTTGTTCTCTTCTTGTCTGACGCTTGTGACACGTTGATGTATTATTATGTCGTTATTATGCTTGTGATTACGATTAGGTGCATCATTCGCGATGCTTATGTTGTATCTTCTTGTTGATAACGTTGTTAATCATACATTGACGAAGCGCCATTACGTCTGCTGAATGCTTCTACGCAAACATTTGGGTCTCATGAGATGCTTTCTGGTTTGACAAGTATGAATTGTGATGCTACAACGTCAACAATTTTTGGCGCCGTTGCCGGGGAGCGTTCTCTTGTCACTTACGTGATGGTTTATGACGTGAAGATGACGTGTATGCAAGCTTTGCATGACGATTTGTTGAGCTCTTCATTTTGTTATGCTCTTGTGAGCATTTGCGGCTTGCAAGATTCATAATAACTTGTCGAGATGAGCCACTTTTGGTGTGATAAGGATCCCCTTTTTGGGTGATTAATCCATCATGTGTGGTGATTCTTCAAGTCATGAATAGAATAGGAGTAGTTTTTAGAAATCTTTTAGTTATTATGATGATTTTTTCTATTTACTTTGTTGATCTTTCTCTAATCATGTGTGAATAAGTTTTTATTTTGGGGTTCTTCTACAAGTTTCAATGGAGTTCTTGCTCATCATCTTCATCACCTCTGTATTAACAGAGATTGCCTACATCACTTTCAGATGCTTATGTTTCATGAATTCTCTGTCATCACGTCTTGAGTTCGTCATCGAAATGCAGGATGATAGTTGGATGAGGAAAATGAGGCTCACGGGAAAGCCTGCTCATACAATGCTTTGGCGTCTATAGCTGGCTCGTCGGCTCCCATTCTTCCTGTGTGCCAGGAAGGTCCACAATAAGACCCTCGATGGAGACAACGGCGTACCTGCTTAGACATGTTCACGGGCTTCAGTCCAAGCACCTCCATGGTAGGGGGAAGTTGGGTCTTCTGCACGAGTTCCTGCGGCATTTTGAAGTCCACCGAGTCGGGCATTCGCGAATATCCCAGCACCATGCTTGTTACCTTAGTTGCCTCGCCACTTGGAGAATGTACTCTGCCTCAAATCACTATATAGACAACTGGTGCTTCTTCAGGTGCGGCTTCAGGAGACATACAGGGTTCTTTCGATTTCATTAGATGCAGTGAAGATGTACTGCATAGGTATGCTCCCATGTTTCTCCAGTCACATGTTGAGTACATTTTACCTCATACACAACTAGTGCTGGGTCATTTCATGGTACGAGCTGCCTATCCTTGTGCGGATGTTGTGTGGAACGATGACTGCGTATGGAGCATAACACATAGAGTCGGCATATTTTTGGGCTGAGCAATGGCTCTCATATATATCTACAGGCGCTCGGCCTGTACTTGGAAATGGGCCTGGTGAAAGTGAAGGGATGTGGACTCATACCATCTGGGCACCCGAGAAAATTCAAAATCAATATATGACTCCATGGCTGGACGGGTTGTTGGATGTCCTCAAAACGGATGATCAATCAGGCCATGTTGATGGTGTGCATGCACGAACCTCCGAAGAAGAAAAAGAGTTTCGTAGACTTTCTGAGGAGAGATTGAATTCCTCAACACTGAGGTCCTTAGATGGGTCTGGATTCACAAGTGATACCTTTAATGCTTCCCATCCTCCTCATGTTTCAAAAGATGTTCTTCAGGCACGTCAAGGTTTCCAGCAGACTTTTGTCATTGTGGAGAGCACTAACCTGATCTTCCTATCACGTATGCAAATGCTGGGTTTTTCAAAGTAAGAGGAGATAACCCTTCTGAGGTTATTGGTCGTAACTGCTGGAAAGGAAACTGATCCAGAGGAGGTAGATCGAATCAGACAGTTCTATGATGCATCTGATGCAATAGCAACAGTTCTATCGGATGTGCTGGTTGTGGAGCTTCTGTAGCATGAAGATCATAAGACAAAACATATAGTTTGCAAGGCAGCATGCATGGATATTCAGATTCTGACAAAGATGCTGGAAGGCTCACGGCTGCTGGGCAGGTTTCCAAAACAAGAAATATCAAGCGAGGATCTGAGGAGGATCACAGGGTGTTGTGTATACCGGGAGACACTATGGTCAGGCTGAAGAAAGTGAAGGACTAGGGCTGGAGAAAACTGGTTACTGTTCGGCTGAGGAGGGCATCGACTCACATATTTGGATTGTAGCTCTCTCATCTGCAAAAGGTGATATCACTGAAGAGCAAGAGATTTTACAGGAATACAAGCAAAGCAAAGAAGTTTGGTCAATGCACAGAAGGTTGGACAATGCACTGTTCTGTTTGTGAAGATACAAAGCAGGCCTTACGTTCTCTCGTCAACACTACCTTAGTACATCCCAACACGAGTACATTCTTCTTGTGACAGAATTATGCTATGTTATTTCATCAAATCCTTCATCTGAACCCGGTACTCTCGATGTCTGGTTTTTACTCTCAGAAAGCTATAGCATGATTATCCTTGCACTACAAATTACAATGGTGTGCAATTTCAGACCATGAGAAAGAGATTCATATGTCATTGAGTGATGTTCTGGGTATTGAAGTCTAGACCATTCCATTTAGGATGAGATTATTCAATACTTAAGTGTTGCAAATGGTAATACTTGGGATGCTCTTAATGTATTAAGCCACCAGTCATCTGGCTGGGCAAGATGATGCAGACGCGCAAATCAGATGCAGATGGAAAGGATTGTGTTGCTCCAGAACATGAGGACCCTACTGACAACTTATGCCTCTAAATTTTTTCTCAGACTTGTGGTAGCCATGGGCATATCCAAGTACACCTGCATGAGTACGATTGGCTCAAGTACACAGTTGGCTCAGTCTGGGCCGTGTCTGCATATCCGTTGATTGCGCTGTGTAGCTGACAGAGATCTACGGTGGCAGATCTGCCAGCAATGCCCAAATGATTCCTGACACTTCCACTACTTTCACGCCATGCTCTCTGCTAGATCGACGCAAAATGAGCATAATCACAGGTGTAGGTTGAGTGATAAAAAACACTGGAACTTCACTCCATAATTGACAGCGCCGTAGTCAGATAGCGAAGGCCGATAAATCCTGTGAAGGCATGCAAAATAAGATAGAAGAAAGGGAACGAAATCGTTAGAGAGAGAGAGAGGTCATTATGATGATGCTGCATGCATGAGGCATGTTTTGAGCAGATACATAGATAGTAATGAAACCGCCTCGTAGATCGTGCATGAAAGTCAAGAAGTTGCAGAATCTTTGTGCATTAGGGGCATTGCACAGTTGTCGCAATTCTCCAATTAGTTTTCCCTGGTAGGTATTAATGCACAAGTTCTGATCTCTGAGATTTCCAGTAGAAATGCTCTCATAAAATTTAGGAGGCTAATGCACATGTGATTGGGTATTCTTCTTTTTTTTAGTGCGCACAATCTGTAGGATAAGGATGCATGAATCTAGTGACGATCTCCTGGAAGTACATGCGACGTATGAGTTGGTGGGCTGTTATAGTGCTCTTCATTGGAATACTCTTTTTTATAAAAGACAACGCTCACATTGGATTCCATTGCTTTGTAAAACTTGTTGCGCACAAACGGAGGAAGTCATTAAAAATCTGGAAAATACAACATTATGCATAAGCAAATCAGGTCACAAAAAGGGAAGTAATCGTGATGCTTGAAATAAGTTAGGGCACATAGAAACCAAACCATGGCAGACTTACGGTTAGAGGACAATGAACGTTCAAGACAAATTTGAGGGCTACACTCCATACTTCACCTTTGTCACATGAGGAAGTTTTCAACTTGAGGTGGTTTCCTCTAGATTGATTGATATCACGACTGGAATATGTGATGCATGACCTAGTTCACTTACAATCTCACTCATCTCTATTGAATCGTTAATAAACTTTGTAAAGTCATGACTTGGCTAACAAATTATTGAACCCCACGAAAAGAGGAGAGAAAGGAATTTTCGTTGATGATTACATAGGTAACTACATGGGTTATCATAAAACTCTTTCATTAGGATTAGATGGGATTATGAAAATTTTCCATTTGAATGATTTCTCATTTGGCCTTTCTCATCCATAATCACTTTAAAATGCTTACTTCAATCGATCCGTTCATTTTTTTTTTTTTCCCCATTCCTCATATCTATTGGATTTTGTACTACATACTCTTTGATTCTTGTTAGGAGAACCCCATTAGGACTTATTTTACACATCAAAAACATTCAAAACACACAAAAACCCAAAACAAATTCTAAAAAACTCTTAAAATACCAAACAAATATTAAAAACACTCAAAAAACCAAAATTTGTTTCAACAAAACATGGGAAAGAAAAAGGCAAAAGAAAGAAGGAAGGGGGAAAAGGTTGCACAAAATAAAGAAGAAAAAATTGAAATGCATGCATTAATCACATATGATCAAGATGAAACAAATAGAGAAAATTTACGAGGGGTAGAGGAAATTGGTGGGATTTCTAAAGGGGTGGGTTCCATAGTTGCAACTAGGGAACATAGCAACACTTTTGTAAATGTATTCATTGGTCATGACCATAGAAATATGTGTGCTTAGTTAACCCTAATTGTGAGTGGAATTTAATTCAATTATTGATTTAGTGACTATTATTTTGGATAACATTCAATTAACCACTCATTCATCTATCCTCATGAACGATGAAAATTATGATTGCATGGGTCAAGTTGTGTTGCCGATTGTGATGAATGATATGCAATTTTTAGAAACATTTTTTGTTATGGAAGGTATAGATGAAGACTTGGTCATAGGCACTCAAAGGTTTTTTGAACATCAAGGGTTTGAAGCACTTTGTCCATCTATTATGTCCATCCCCATGAGTGAGTCTTTTGGAAATCCTGATGATTATCCTCATTGTATGGATTGTGGACATAATCATCTATTCAAAGATTGTGCTCTTAATCCACAAAATAGTCTTTCCACTCATGCTTTTTCATCTAACCTTTCTTTGAGTAAGTCACAGGAAACCTTGACGAATGATGAAGTGGAGGACTCCAAGTGCTTGGAGGATATGGAAGGGCCCTCCCTTCCTCTAAGTTTGGAATCTTCTCACGAATTTTGTAGGAGTTCTATGGAAGAAAAAGTGATATCTAGAGATTCTATGTGTAATACAGATAAATGCACCGTTGAATCTCTAGATCAATCTCAAACCACGCAACCTTATGATCCATTACATGAGCATGATATATGTAAAGAAACTCAACCTTTGTTGAACTCCCCATGTAAAGATGAGTTTTTTCTAAAGACTCACATAGAAGGCCCAAAAGACCCATACATCAAGAAGAAGTCACATTTCCCTTGTAATGTAAAGCAAATTTGGGTGGCCAAGAACTTACTTAGAGCCCAACCAAATCGCACTATGATATGGGTACCAAAGAAAGCTCTTATACAAAATCAACCCTCTCACACTAGACTTCATAATCTATGGTCTAGTTTCACATTGCCTTATCATCAAGAACAACCACTTTTGACAAAGGGATCCAAAGCAATAAAGTCAACACTCAGAAAAGATCCAAGGAGAAACCTCAAGGCTAAGACCAACAAAGCGAAGACATATTGGCGGCCTAAAACCTCTTTGTGCAGCATCCATGGGTGTCGGACCCAACCTTGCCCAATGCACAGCATATGTTTAAGATGCACTCCAAGTATGCACATGAATAGGGCCTCATCCAAAGGCCCAGCATTAGGCACACTTAGTTTAACCCAGACACAAAGAGGGCACATGTACATATATTTCAAAAATTTGCTTTTTATTTTTCTTTTTTCAGGATGGTGGACAAAGGTATCATCCATTTCAAATGGTTGATGGAAAAGAAGCGACTCTTGGAGTTGGACATTTGGAGAAGGCCTCATCATCGCCTCACCCTTGAGCACTTTGCTCAAGACCCATCCATTTTTGCACCATTTTTTTTGTATGCATTTTTATAGTATGCATAAGATAGGGTCACATTACAAGACCGTGCATAGACACTTTTTTGTTTTCCACCCATGCACCCTTAGTCCCCACTCATGCATATGGACTAAGAAGAGATGAATTAATTTCATCTATTTGTATATATCATCTACATTTTTTTCGTATCATTCTCATACATCATCCATCCATTACCAAAAAAAAAAAAAAAAAAAAAAAGCATTCTAGCATATTCATCTATATGAGGCAAAAGAACCAAGTTAAAGCACTCGACTCCAAACAAAAAGCAAGATAAAGAAAAGCAATAACGCAAAGCACTCCAATGGTGCAAGGATCATGCAAATCAAAAGGGACTCCTACACGCTCTTCCACAAAAGCTCCATACTTGCAAAAGCTTTGTCGAGGACGACAAAGTCAAGGAGGGGGGGAGTGTTGAAGGATACAACATGTATTTCTTGGATCCACTTCTTTTTCATCATCGTTTGTACCTTTTTCTACCTTTCATTCAGTTAATAAAGCACTCTTGTATAGGTGTGTGTGAGTGCCACACTAGAGAATAAGTGGGATTCATTCTCCTTTCAGTTGAGAAATCCCACATAGCTTGCTTTTTTGCCATTTTGTATATAAAGAGGTCTCCACCTCTTCTTTTGGAGAGAGCTCTGGGAGAAGTAATGAGATTATGCTAGTTTGTAGATAGATTCTTGCTCTCTCTTCGTCATGATGTGCATGCATGCTTGTTCTCTTCTTGTCTGACGCTTGTGACACGTTGATGTATGATTATGTCGTTATTATGCTTGTGATTACGATTAGGTGCATCATTCGCGATGCTTATGTTGTATCTTCTTGTTGATAACGTTGTTAATCATACATTGACGAAGCGCCATTACGTCTGCTGAGTGCTTCTACGCAAACATTGGGTCTCATGAGATGCTTCCTGGTTTGACAAGTATGAATTGTGATGCTACAACGTCAACACATGTAAAATGGACACCCTCCATTCTGATTGAGGGGGGGAATATATGTCTTCTAATTTTAATTCGTTTCTGGCTGAACGTGGGATAAAACACTAGTGTACATCGCCGTATACACCTCAACAGAATGGAGTTACTGAGCGAAAGAACATGTCACTCATGGAGATGGCGAGGTGTATGGTCAACAGTCAGGCTTTACCACATAGTTTCTGGCTTGAGGCTATCATGTGTGCAGCATATGTACTGAACAGGTGTCCCACTAAAGCGCTGCAGTCTATCACTCCATATGAGGTTTAGCATGACTGCAAGCCATCTGTTGCTCATCTACGTGTTTTTGTTGTTTGGCATATGCATTAGTGCCTGAACAACATCGTAGAAAATTGGATGATAAGGCAGTAAAATGTATTTTTGTTGGGTACAGTTCTGAAAGTAAAGGCTATCGTCTGTATCATCCACAGACTAAATGCATTCTGGTTAGCCGTGATGTAGTCTTTGTGGAAGATGCTATTCAGCCATTGCTTTCATGTACTAAGGAGACATCTGTTAGCTCCAAAGACATGTATGATATGTTGATGCCTCTTTTTTCAAGTGGACAGTCTAGTGCTGGTCCTAATGAGGCAACTTCTCAGCCTTTGCAGGTTTCATATGATGATGCAGATCATTCTATTTCTAATGCAGATTTACATGATGCACTTGTTGATGAGAGAGCTCATATTGAGCAGGCAAAAACTATGCCAAAATGGCTGGTGCAGACTTTGCATGAAAGCAAATTAGATGCACCTTTGTCATATCATACTCGTTCAGGCTCTCATAGTGCCTCCTTTGCATCAGATTGCTATGCTATGGCTGTGTCTAGTCTCTGTGATGAGAATGAGCCTGTTTCTTTTGATGAAGCACAGAATCCAGAAAATTGGATGGCTGCCATGCAATCTGAATATGATGCTATAATGAAGAATGGTACATGGTCTTTATGTGACTTGCCTCCTGGCAAGAACGCCATTGGCACTAAGTGGGTATACAAGCTGAAGCATAAACCTGATGGTACAATTGACAGGTATAAGACTAGGCTTGTTGCAAAGGGTTATGCGCAGGAAAGAGGCATTGATTTTGATGAGACCTTTGCACCTACATGTCGTATGACTACTGTTTGGAGCATTTGTGCACTTGCAGCCCATCATGGTTGGAATGTACATCAGTTGGACATTAAAAAAGCATTTTTGAATGGTGACTTGCATGAAGAAGTGTATGTTTTTTAGCCCCGTGGCTTTGTGCAGAAAGGGCATGAAAACCAGGTGTGCAGGTTAAAGAAGGCATTATATGGTTTAAAGCAAGCACCACGTGCTTGGTATGAGAAGATACATGCCTATCTGGTTGCACATGGTTTTGTGAACAGTCCAACTGAAAGCACCTTATATGTTAAGCGTGCTAATGATGTGCTTCTGATCATTGTTGTCTATGTTGATGACATGCTGCTCACTGGTCCTATTGAGAAGCATATTGTTGATTTCAAGGCTGATTTGCATGCCTCATTTGAGATGCCTGATTTGGGGCATTTGCATCACTATTTGTGCATTCAATTTATGCAAGTTGATGGTGGAATGGCTTTGTGTCAAACGAAATATATTGACATATTATTGCAGCATTTTGGCCTTGAAGACTGTAAGCCTATTGCCACTCCTATGGAGACAGGTTTACGATTGAGTCTTCATGATGCTAGAGATGCATTTGATGCTGTTCTCTATCAGCAGGCTGTTGGATGCTTGATTTACTTATGCATTACTCGTCCAGATATTCAGTTTGCTGTCTCACAGATGAGCAGGTTTATGCATTGCCCAGGAGTCATGCATTGGAAGGCAGTTGAGCGCATCTTTCGCTACTTGAGTGGTACTCGACTACTTGGGTTGTTTTATCCCAAGGGGGGATCACTACCGCCAGATTTGCATGCTTTTTCTGACTCAGATTGGGCTAGTTGCTATGACACTCGTGTGTCCACTAGTGGTTTTTGCTTCATGCTTGGTAGCTCATGTATATCTTGGTTGAGCAAGAAGCAGCCTACTGTGGCCACTTCCAGTTGTGAGGCTAAGTATAGGGCAGCTTTCATAGCGACTGTTGAGTGTGTGTGGCTCAGATGCCTTATGACTGATTTGGATGTTGGCCAGTCTTCTGCCACCACCATCTTCACTGACAGTCAAAGCGCATTGGCAGTTGCGAGGAACCCTGTGTTCCATGCTCGCACTAAGCACATTGAGGTGCATTATCAGTATGTCAGGGAGAGGTTCTTTATTGGGGAGATCAGCTTGGCATATGTACCCACACACAAGAACATTGCAGACCTTTTCACGAAGGCTCTCCCTAGGGAGGTTTGAAGCTTTCCGCAAAGCTTTGGGCTTACTTCCTTTTGTGGAGTGATTTCCACATAGCTTGGCACTTCCTTATACATGAGTGCCAGCTCCTTGTTCACCGCATCACTCCCAGGGGGGATTTGTTGATATATTTAGGTAGTGATGTGTGTGAACACAATAGGATCGCCGGGGCACTTTTTTCCCTCTTTAGGAGGTTTTTTTGCCCTGGCTTGTAGATACGCCTATTGCCCTAATGGGCTACTTATCTTTGTACATTCTCTAGTAATACATTCAGTAGTGTGTGTTTGTGCTCCAAGCTTCTTCTTCTTCCTTGTGCTGTTCGCGTGCTTCCGCAAACGTCTAACTCCAACACAAGCATGGAAGTTGTTCTTTTCTAGCTTGTCGCTCATAAGCTGACTCATTCCATCCACATTTGCCATTTTTGCAGCAATTCACAATAGTGCGAAAACACTAGAAGCAACACTTTTGCTTGAACACTAGCGCACTTTGATGTGATAGTTCGTAGTTTTCGTGTATCAAGAGTACACAAAATCGCTTGAAATTCTCGATTTTGAATAGATGAGTGTTGCCTAACAAGATGCAAGTTACAATTTTGCAAACTAACCTGGTTTTTGGTGGGCCCCACGTTGCACACTCAAAACAAAGGTCGAGATGGCTCCAAAACAAAAAATATTTTGAGGCCTTCTACCTTCATGCCGATTTTCGTAGCAATCTGAGGTCGTTTTTGAATCACACTTTCTCCATGCCTTTTCGTGTACCCTTCACCGTCGGCCTTCTTGCATACCCTTCACCGCCCACCTTCTCCATGAGCTCTCTCCAACCACACTAGCTCTGATACCATGTCACGAGGAAGGAAATAAGGAAGAGCGCTCACACACAGAGTTTGAGGCAAGGAAGAATGATCTTCTTCTTCTTCTATTACATAAAAGGACTGTACAAGAATGACCTAAAACAACAACACAACAAGTGTAGTATATAAAGAAAATTACACAAGGAAAATCCTAATGTCTACAAATGAGTGAGCTAGCAAGAAACAAATGTGCCATCACTCTCAGTAGATAAATCTAGTAAAGCTCAATGAAGTATCCTTGACATATACTAGCGTGACCACTATACAGGTTAGCGAAATGAAAAAGTGATACATGTCATCTTGGATCATCACATGTTGAGCTTTATATCTCAACGGGAATTATATGTGGATACATGATATGGATAAGATGAAGCAATTGCAACTAGAAGTTGCCTTAGATTATGAGCAAAATGGTTTCACCATCTCGATAGGGGGCTTAGAGTGTCGAGATACCAACCCCTAGAATAGAGACGCCTATTGGAAAAAGTTGATCTGGAAGGAAGAGAACATGTAGAAATCCACCCCTACTACATTATCACATGTGGAAGGGTCATCCAAGGGGAAATCAATGGCTACGGTTCAATAAAGTGGAACATAACCCGATGAAGGAGCCTGCTAAAAGTGGAGCACATGATGGAGATACGTAAGGCAAGAAGGATGCACTTGCTATGGTTTGAAAATATCCCTTTGGGGCATGGCCAAGGCCAAGACAAAGAAAAATGCAACCTTTTTTGGGTAGGAAAAGCCAAATTTAGGAAATTAACCAAGCAAGGGCCAACCGTGCATGATAAAAATCCTCAAGTAGTCATACCCAATATTGCATGAACTATGGAAGGATGGAAAAAGCTGAATCTGGTTAAAAAATGGGATATCGAAAGGACTTAATGATCTAGGAACACTCTTATGCATGGGGAAGAATTTTAGGACTTTACTCGGATGGGAATATGAGAAGATAGAAGCCTGCATAGCCATGCTAGAAGATGAGCCTTTACCTTCGATAAATGCATCTATGTTGTTGAAGCTCAAGGTCAAGGACAAAGCATGGAAGCGCATCAAGGAAGTGGACATACAAGAAGAAGGAGCAAGTAGGGAGCTCCAAGAAGCACCTGTCAAATTTTCAGAAGAAATCCCTACAAAAATAGTGATTTTTATCACTAAAAACCATTGTAAATACCATTTTCCATTTTTGTAACTCCATTTTGTTCAAGCCGAGGAGTCCTCGAGCTTGAGGAGTATTAGATCTACCATCCTACCAATTTTCATAATTTTTAGACTCCGTTTGAGCCCCCAAATAAGCCCGGGAACCTATTTTTTAACTAGGCCGGACACTAGGTTTGGACAGGGCCAAAACCACTCAAAAACTATAAAAAGGGCTGGAGAGCTCATTTTTGAGGTTAGCTTGTTGTAGATTTCAGCTTTGTAAGAGAGCTCTTGTATAATTGAATATCTTCCATTGTTCCACTCCTTGCTCTTACTTTGTGCGCGTGTGTGTGTGTATGTGTGTGCATGCTTGTGTGCTTTCACTCACGCACTTGTGCCATCACTTGCTCACGGTCTTCATACCGGTCCTCACGTCTCCACGGATTGACATTTATGAGGTGTATCTCCTCACGTTGGTACTCACCATTGTGCTAGAGTGACAATCTAGGTTCAAGTTATACCACACATAAGAGAAAGAAAAACTCCTTCTACATAAATACATTTTGGATAAAAAGTAAACACCCAGAATAAACTCGTCCATTTCCCTCTTCTTGTCCTTGGGTGTAGTTAGACCTTTTCTTCACCCAATCTATTTTGGATCCGTAAATCATTTTCTCGCTCTGAGGTGGAGTGAACTTTGGAGGTGGACACTGTACATCCAACAGTTTTGACCCATCTTCTCGTGACAGTGCATGTTTGCAGTAGACTCAGATGTTTGGTACTTTGATAGTGGGGCGACCAAACATATTACCTCGTGGCACAATTGCTTCTCTTCACTCAAACATGCCCCTACAGGGAACACTATTACATGCGCCAACAACTCCTCTTATCCTATTATGGGAGTTGGTAAGATCATTTTGAATACTGCTGATGGTAGTGAAAGTAAAAAGTCTTTCACTTTGTCAGATGCTTTATTTGTGCCTGGGATCAAGAAAAATCTATTATCAGTTTTTGCATTAGCCAAGATTGGCTTGGTTGTGAAATTTGTTGATAATAGATGTACAATTCGTGATCTGTCAAATGGCGATGTCATTATTGATTTTGACATTTTGTGTCATGGGCTATATAAGCTCATAGACTATGAAAGATCTATAATGATTTGGCATGTGCAATACATGATTCTCAAGCTCTATCAGATGCAAAGCTTTGGCATGCACACTTTGGTCATATGAATTTTGCTAGTTTGCTACACCTGCAGAATTCTAAAATGGTGTACTCTTTGCCCAAACTTAAGGTACCTGGAAAACATGTTTGTGAAGGCTGTATTTTGGGCAAAATGCAGCATTCTTTCTTTTGAAAAGATGGTTCAGTTTGGGCTACTTAGAAATTGCAGCTTGTACATAGTGATGTCTATGGTCCTATGCAAACACATTCTTTTGGGAACTACCTCTACTTCGTGACTTTCTGCGATTATTTTTCTAGGCATGGATGGGTATATCCATTGAAGGCAAAATTTGAAGTATTTATGTGCTTCAAACAGTTTCTCTTTTTGGCTGAAAATTTGTCAGCATGTAAAATGGGCACCCTCCGTTTTGATTGAGAGGGGAAATATATGTCTTCTGACTTTAATGCATTTCTAGTTGAATGTGGGATAAAACATCAGTGTAGAGTGCCGTATACACCTCAACAGAATGGAGTTGCTGAATGAAAGAACAAGTCACTCATGGAGATGGCAAGGTGTGTAGTCAAGAGTCAGGCTTTACCACATAGTTTCTGGCTTTGAGGCTATCATGTGTGCAACATATGTACTTAACAAGTGTCCCACTAAAGCGCTGTAGTCTATCACTCCATATGAGGCTTGGAATGGTCGCAAGCCATCTGCTCCGCATCTGCATGTTTTTGGTTGTCTGGCATATGCATTAGTGCCTAAACAACATCACATAAAACTGGATGATAAAGCTGTAAAATGTATTTTTGTTGGGTAAAATTTTGAAAGTAAAGGCTATTGTCTATATCATCCACAGACTAAACACATTCTGGTTATCCGTGATGTTGTTTTTGAGGAAGATGCTATTCAGCCATTGCTTTCATGTACTAAGGAGACATGTGTTAGCTCCAAAGACATGTATGATACTTTGCTGCCTCTTTTTGCAGGTGGACAGTCTAGTGCTAGTCCTAATGAGGCAACTTCTCAGCCTTTGCAGGTTTCATGTGATAATGCAGATCATTCCATTTTTGATGCAGATTTACATGATGTACTTGTTGATGAGAGAGTTGATATTGAGCAGGAAAAGAATATACCAAAATGGTTGGTGAAGACTTTGCGTGATAGCAAATTAGATGCATCTTTGTCATATCGTGCTCGATCAGGCTATCATATTGCCTCTTTTGCATCATATTGCTATGCTATGGCTGCCTCTAGTCGCTCTGACGAGATTGAACCTGTTTCATTTGGTGAAACAAAAAAGTCTGAAGACTCGATGGTTGCAATGTAATGTGAATATGATGCTATCATGAAAAATGGTACCTAGTCTTTATGTGACTTGCCTCCTAGCAAGAAGTCCTATGGCACTAAGTGGGTATACAAGTTGAAGCGTAAACGTGATGGAATAGTTGACAAGTATATGTTGATAAATTTAGGTAGTGTTGTGTGTGAAAACTCTAGGATTTCCGGGGTATTTTTTTCCCTCTTTAGGAGGTTTCTTCCCCCACCTTGTATATAGGCCTATTGCCCTAACATGCTACATATCTTTGTACATTCTAGTGGTAATACATTCAGTATTGTGTGTTGTGTTCCAAGCTCCTTCTTCTTCCTTGTGCTGTTCGCATGCTTCTGCACACATTTAACTCCAACAATTGGTATCAGAGTAGGTCGTCACTTCATCTAGGACATTGTCTACACTTCTCCATTTGTAGTCTCAAAATCGCATGAAATTTGTTAAGCATACTCAGGGTGTTTCAGAGATCAAAACAGCTTCACTGTGTGGTGCTGAAATCGCAATCTAAGCTTGTTTTGGCCTTTAAACGCACTACCACAACACTTGTGCGGGCCATTTTTTCTTTTTGTGCCAAAGATATATACCAGTTTGGGTTCTCTAGTATAAGCGTGTCGAAGTCTGCTACAAGTTTAACAAATGTTGTTTGGGCAGTTCTGTTCAACTTTTTGAGGTACAATCAATTTTCTGCATCAAGGTATTTTAGTCACCGATCATGGCTAAAAGCAATAATGTATTTTGTATGTTGGCTCTTGAGGATAAGTTGGATGGTACCAACTACCCATTATGGGCTTATATGACGCGTCATGTATTGGTCGCAAAAGGACTATGGAATATTGTGCAGGGTGTTGAAAGACGTCCTGTTACACCTGTGAATATAGGTACTACAAATACAGGTGCTAGAGTTGATGGACATGGTGCCGAAGATGATGATATTTTGTAGATTCCTGTTTGTGCTTCTATTTCTATTACACCTATTGTAGAGCAAATTCCTTGGGATGGCAGAGATGCTTAAGCACATGCATTGATAGCTTTTTCTGTCAAGCGTGCCATTATTCCTCACATTTGCTCTTACAACATCTAAGGATGCTTGGGATACACTTACCACATTGTACTAGGCTAGAAATGAGGCTCGTGTTACTTAACTCCAAAAACAATTGGAGAGTGAGCACATGAATGAAGCTGATTCTATGGATAGATTTCTCACAAAGATCAAGGACTTGAAAGAACAATTGATTTCTGCTGAT
>CM035434.1:136901436-136918936 GCA_020310875.1 Ceratopteris richardii
TAGGGACCCATGTGATGGAAGGTACACATGTCCCCTTGAGAGGGACTTACCCCCTTGGACTAGGAGCTATATATTGGAGGGGTTGGTTGGGTGGAAACACATCTCTCTCTCCTAGTGTGTGGCCTTGCTAGTTAGAATTCTTAGTTCATTTGTGTGGAGGCTATGGAGTTCTTCCACAACAGTGGCATGAGAGCTAGGTTGATTTTAAGACTTTAGTCTTTAGATCTTATCTCTACCTGAGGAGGCATCACGAGTATGGGTTTGTGAGCCAGATCGGATAGGTGCAAAAGATCACGCATATGATCCCTCCCTTACAAGGGCTATTGTCGACCGCCACACCAACACGTGGAGTTCAGCCTGAAGTGGTACTCCCGTGTGTGGGTGGCAATCAGTGCGTGAAGCCGTGAGCTCTCCTTTGGTTTCATCTGGAGAACGACCTGTCTACTCAAGCCACTCATGCTATATGGGATTTTAAACCGTCGCCTGAAGCTCTCATGCTATATGAGTATCATTTCACTTTTTTTTTTAATTCTCACGTTTATGAGTATCAAATATCTCACTTTTTCTTCTCGGGCATTGTTAAAAAAAAAGACACCAGTTGAGGATTGCAATCTTTTCTTATGTAGTTGTTTTCTTAGTTTACGCTTTGCGTATGGGAGCATCCTTTTAGTTGGATGGCATTTTACTTTGCTAAATAGATGTTTTGAGAACATACAAGTTAATGTTTTCGTTGTTTAGAAAGTCGTCTCCCATTTCTTTCTTATGATCTTCCTTCCATAAATATTATTGAAGGATGCACGAGAATAGATAGAATCATAATAGTTCTTTAGAGATTAAAAAGAGTTTTCTCTTTTTAAGGTACGAGTGTTTTCTTCGGTTTAGAATGCATATGTGGGATATACGGCATACTAGGGATGAGCTAGACAACTATCGTACGTTCTGAGCTACCCGAATGCTCATCAAGATCAATTTGCATTGATGGGAAGGACCTACGATTTCTCTTCGTTTAGACACGTGGTTTGTCTAAGGAAGTCATCAAGTTTTTCTTACATGATAAATGGAAAGTTTCAATTTTGATATTGTTTGGGAGACCATAAAACGTTAATGAAAGATTAGCATTGAAAAGCAATAGAGCACATGCATGCATTGTTACTAAGAAAAAGAAAAGAATGTATGTGCATTCCCTTTTTGAAAGGGATGGTTTTTAAGCACAAATTTAAAGCTTTCTTTGTGCACATCTTAAGTTTACATACATAAACTCATGTGCATTAACATGGAAGGGACTTACTCTATAAGGTTGGGTATGGAATATCCATCATAGCATGGCATGGCATGCATGGACATTATGAGCATATAGATTCATAATCAAGTGTAAATTCCATGCATATGTAAAAGAGAGGTTCAATTTTTTGAACCTTATGCATTATTTACAAAAATCTCGTTTGCATGAAGGACGGCTTTACCTGCTAGCATATACAATTTATGAGGACATGGTTCTTTTTGAAAAAGTTCCTTTTCCAATGCATAGAGATTGTACCCTTCGAAATGCATGCTTAGATGCATGATTTAAAGGTAGATGCACACATATGGGCACACAAGTAAGTATCAAAATGCCCAAGAAGGAATCTAATAATGGACAAGATGGGATGGCCGAAGCCTACTTCATATGGGAACACTCAAATAAAGCCAAGGGATGGACAAAGCTTAATTTCCAGGTAAATATTTGCACCTTTTTCCTTTCTTTGCAAATTAAAGAACATACAATGCATGTCTTAATAGACATGACTCGGAAATGGATGCATAGATTTAGGTGGTCCCATTTTCGTGGTCACGTCAATAATCAATCATGGAAATAAGTTGCACTATGCATCAAGTTCATTGCTTTGAAAAGAAGTATTGGAGGGGCATAAAAACGGTCATGGTTAGGAAGAATGCATCTAATGCATTGTTGAAACTCGCATATACTAAGTTTCATGGAAATTTTGCACCATCCATTGGATGAACAAATTTTTGAATTAGAACTTTTGCATGCTTTAAGGAGGGGTTCAACTTCTGAACCTTATGCATGCAACGCCTTTTCCAATAAAGGTGTAAATGTTTTACACTAAACTATGCATTTGGAATATATTACATGGGAGGGAGATTAAGTTCTTGAAGTTAAGTAGAATTTTATTTTATTAGGAAGAATGGTAATAAGGCCAATTGGCCACTATAAACCATTTAATTCCTTTAAGTTTGACTTAGTCCAAATAATCCTAACTTCTTGAACTACCTTAAAACTAAAAATCCCTCTTATGGAAGTTTAAATTCCATAAAAACCCATAGCATGCTTGATCAGCAAGGCTAGAGACTTAAGGTAGTAATACAAAAATTTTCTCTCTTAAAACCACGAGAGAATGATGGTAACCTAGAGCACTATGTTCTCAAAGCTCTAAGGAAGAGAAAATATGGTATAGAAAAATCTTATTTTTGGAAGATGCAAGTATTAGTGCTTTTTGTTCAAGAAAAAGTTCTTTGTTTGAAAGAACTACAGAACTATTTGGAGCTTTATATTATTCTTCCAAGAAAATGCAAGGCATGAAGAGAAGGTAAAACTCAAGGGTTGTAATAAACCCTAAGTACCATTTTCTAAAGTCCTAGAAATAAAGGACTTTATAGTAAATGTAATTACCATCTACTTCAACATAGATATTTGATTGGCAAGTCAATTATTCTTTTTTAGATTACTCATTCTGTCATAAAAGATGATATCTAGTTGAGATATAAACTAGCTCTATCATCAAGTGACATGAAATGGATCTTGAAGAGTATATCTGAATCAAGGAATAATTGAAAAGCCAATTTTTTGACACTAGTCTCATCAAGTTGCAATTGAGACTTGGTAAGTTGAAACTCCATTGTAGAATAGACAATACATATGCTCTGCAGTGGAAATAACACTTGACTTGATTAGAAGAAAGTTTGATCCCAAAACTCAAGATAAAGTTACCTTTATTAAAGTGGAGGTGTAAGCCGGATGGTATGGGACATCTAGGTTTACACCACCACTGAAGTAAATTCGGTGGTATGGGACATCAAATATGTGGGTAATCTCAACTTGAACTTTGGGACAGTTGCTCTATATGCTTGGAGAAGAGAAAGCAAAAAAGCTCTGAATAATTCTTTTAACCAGGAAGGACTATAAAAGTTTGATAATAAAGTCTTTCAAATACTTCTGAAAGAGCACAATTTTTCAATTTACTCGCAGGTAGTTACCGATGACAAAAACTCTTAAGGAGGGGAGAAAGTCCCCAATAACTTGTATCTTATGCCTTCAAAAGACCGAATAGGGTATTGCAAGGTAAAAGATATGCAAGAAATAGATAAATTTGAAGTACTTCCTTGTATTCTAGTACTTCATATATTTTTCATTACATCTTCCAATTGAAGTTCTCAGAGATTGGGAATTCTCAAAGAACCCCAATGCAAGAGAAGACTTGCATATACCATTAGGATTGTATAAATCCTAAGTGCGATAGGAAAAGAAGTTGGATAAGCTATAAAGTATAAACCTAAAGGTATTTTGATGCTTCATGAGGATGACATAACATACGTTATGGATTCCAGTAATATAGACCTAAGGAATATGAATTCTTGTATGAAGCATAATAGCTAGATCCCCAAGTAAAACCCATGGGTAAAGCATTGAACATGAAGGGATCTATTTGAGAAAGACCTAGTCTTATCTCTTATTTTGGTTAAAGAAGAAAAGAAAGCCAAAAGACCAAAGTAGGGCAAAGATCAAGTCAAACTTAAAAGTTTGATAAGATAAGTCACACCACATTAAATGGTTAACCAAATATTTAAGTAAGATTAGAGGTGGTGTAATCTAAGCACCTTAGTCCTTGCTCTTATAAATTTGGTACCATTGTATGAAGGGCATTTATAAGGAAAAAAAAGGTGAGAAAGTATAAAGACAAAGTTATGTGGATTGGATGAGGAACCCACTGGTATGGGACGGTGGGTACTGAATCCCGTTGAGTACTTTTTCTTGATGGCTAGAAGAAAAAGGGACTCATGATCCAATGGATCATCAGGAAGATAATGTCTAGGAATTGACATCTTCTTCAATTATCCTCTCAAAGGGAAGAAGAATTCTTCCAACAAGATATGAAAGTATCTATCTCTTATAGAGAGTTAGAAATAAGGAGAGGATCAACTTTTTTGAGTTTGAAGGTAAAAGGATGAAGCTCTAAAAGCTTCATGCCAAAGTATGAATTGAAATTCAAGGATCATAAAAATGATCTTAGATCAAGCTTGAAAGAAAGCTTAGAAAGATCATCTTTTTGATACTTGATAAATCAAGTTAACTGAAGAATAAGAAAGATCCAATGATGATGTCGACATAGGACATCTTTAATAGATCTAGAAAATAAGAGAGAAAACTCTGGGATCAAGAAGACCTTTAAGGTTTGAGATCCAACTAAAGATCCATAAGGATTAAGCTTTGAAGAAATGATTGGAATAATCTATTTTTACTTATAACCTTAAAGATAACACGATCTTTTACACTATGAGTTCCCATTTTGGGCCGTAGTTATAAAGTTCTTAATCTTTTTGGAAGAACAAGTAAAATAGTTTTCAATCAATTGGAGTCTACAATAGTTAGATTAATTCCTATGGATTCTAGTCCTTTAAAGTGGATGCTCAAAACTACATAAAGTTTTGAAAGAACATTAAACCCACTTTTGGTAAGCTATTCTCTTTGAACATAAAGAGGATGTTATATCCTCTTATAATTAGAAAGATAATCCACCTTCACCATTCTATTGGTTAGGTAGGGATTAAATAATGAAATTCCCCTCTATTTAGATTATGGGAGGCGAATTGCAAACAAGAAAATCCACCCATTTCACTAAACGAGAGTGATTTGGGCAGGGATTATGTAAGATTCATCTTCCTTTTAGAACAAGTTGGATTCTAACTTGAGAGATGAATTTGATAAGGAAAACCTTAAGTAGCATTCATCTATTTTGCTAAGTTCATGCACCAGTAGTGCAAAGAGATGGACCAAGGTAGCAATTTAGTTGAAGTCACTTTTGACTCCACCTAATCCACATGTTTGAGCTTTGGAGACCTAGATGGCACATAACTTAAACAAAGGAAATAGGCAGGGATGTTCTCTTCCACCCTTTTCATTCTTTCCATATTTTGCATTTGACTCAGTTCTTTTTCATATGCAAACTAGAACTTTGAATGATTGGGGTAGGGAATCAGACCACACATGGATTCTCCTCTTTAAAGATTCATTGAGGATAGAAATCACCCTTTTGAATTAAGAGGCGAATTAGAGAGATGAAGGCCATGATCTTTGAGATTGATCATGGAGCATGGGGGAATACCCCAAGGTATATATCTCCAGTCATTTCCAAGGACGGAAATGCTTTTAAGGGGGGGAGAATGTTGTATAACTACATGGGTCTAAGGGGTAGAACCCTTGGGTTTCTAAGTGTGAAACCCTTGGGATTTATGGTTTATTTACCCCTTTTAGATGGGTCTTGAACCTTAGGGCTAATTCTCTAAGGTTGAGTACCTTAGGCTTAATTGCAAGCTTCTCCTAGCCACTTGGTTTGTACATGAGAGCTTGGAGACTCTTCTTATAGAAGCCATGTGATTTCATGTGATATTCTAAGCTTGGAAACCATGTGACCACCTTAGGGACCCATGTGATGGAAGGTACACATGTCCCCTTGAGAGGGACTTACCCCCTTGGACTAGGAGCTATATATTGGAGGGGTTGGTTGGGTGGAAACACATCTCTCTCTCCTAGTGTGTGGCCTTGCTAGTTAGACTTCTTAGTTCATTTGTGTGGAGGCTATGGAGTCCTTCCACAACAGATATGGAGCACCAAAAGCCTCCCAAGGCAATGGAAGGACAAAGGACAAGAAAGGAAAGGTCAAGTGGTGAGAGAAGATGCAAGGGTAGGTTAAAAGTCCCATGCCCATAGCTCTATATAAAGAGCTCATTTGAACGTGAAAATTTGTGGAGATGACAAGGAGATAGTAAAAACATATGCTAGTCATTCTCTCAGCAATGGATATCAGAAGGTAGCTCATTCCTATGCTAGAAGGCACAAATGTATTCCAACTGCGTACCTTTTTTGTACATAGCCACCTTGTGAAGGTCATATCTCTCTATGTACATATCCATTTAATGGATGTCATATCTTATTGGAAAGAGAATGCGTCACAATCTCTCTATCACAAATATCTCTGTCAGATCATTCTCCAGTAGTGACTGGGAACATTTCGTGTGAACCTTAGTTTTTTGCTTAACTTGAGATGATAGGTAGTCTAACTTTGTGTAGTCGGTTACCTAGACAAATGAACTCCAAATGGAGTGTTCTATAGCTTGTTAGAAATCTGTGAGTGTCTACTATGGGTGGACCAAAAGGCACTGAATTTTTGAGTTGTGATAGAATCAGGTTTTAGTAAGCATGTGTCTTATAGGGCAGATTCCAGAAGAGGTTCTCTAACTTCCACTACGTGTATTGGAGTGTTTTGGAGTGAAATTTCTCGACATTTTGGTATCAAAGCTTTGGTTGCAGAGCATTGGGAGTGGAGCCCATGGATGCACAAAGAGATCTTGAAGAAGATGAAGAGATTACAAAGAGAAGCTTGGAGCTATGAGCTCATGGAGTATGCAACACTCATGTGTGTTGGAGATGACGCTTTCATATGTTAGAAACATTGGTTGCTTTATGTTATTTGAAGTGATACACTCTCTTGCCCTACTCTCTATTAAATATGTTGATCATTGAGGCATTCTATAAATGATGCTAATCACTTTGTTGAAGATTTATGAGCAGCCAATAGAAGAAGATGGAGATTCAAGCAAAGAATCTTGGATGAGCAACTATGAGTTGCATGTGATCATTGCATACAAGTTTGAGATATTGCACTCAATTGAATGAGGTGCAAGTTTTTATTATGTAAATGGCTGAAGGTTTAAGCTTTTATGTAAGCTTGATGATAGAAGTTTATTCTTATGCAATGAAGATGCTTATGTATGCATGCTTGTGAAAGATATGCTCAATATGTATTGACAATTTTGGACAGCCATGGGTAGGCTGAATATAAGTTGAATTTTGAGTTCATTATTGATATCTATCATACATGTATGTATGCTTATGGGGTCAAGGAGTTCATATACACATGTTGGATGAGTAATAGGCTATTTTATAAAGCCTATACAAGCTGAAAATTTACAGGTTTATGCAGCCATATAAATTGGCATAAAGTGGGCTGAAGATAAGCTCAAATGATTGGTGATTTGCGTGCATGCTTATATATGATTGTTAGTGTGATATTGAAGCACTAAATGTTGGTCATGTTCAACCATAGATGAGCTGAAAGTAAATTTTTTTGGATGCCATGAACATTGGTAAGATGCAAGGCTGCCATGTATGATGTTTGTGGATGTATCTTTTCTGTGGATAAAACTCATTGAGGTAAATTTCCAAAAGCAAATGTGTATGCTTATGTCATGATAACTAAAAGCACTTGATATTTGAGTTTAGATACATCAAGTGAATGGAATGATCCTATTTGTATAACCCAAACAAAGGTGGGCAAAGCTTGGATGAAGCTAGGACACAAAGTTTGGAGCCAAAGTAAAGGAAGGAGCCCAAGCTAAAAGGTTGTCAAGCACTTGAAGGTATTGAAGGCTTGGATATTGGAACCCAAGCTCAAGGTAGCCAAGTAAAAGAGGGGTAGAAGACTCCAAGGAAGGGCTGCTATGAAGTGTTGAAGGCTCAACGAGGACTTGAAGACACTCCCTAAAGTTCAAGGAGCACAAACAAGTGCCAAGGTAGAAGGTAGAGTCACTCATCAAAAGTGTGAAAACATTGATGGAGAGTGTTAATCTCCAAAAGAACAAGCTAACCTTGTAGTAAGACCACCTCTATAACAAGAGTAACTCAAACCATCACCAATTTTAGAGGATCAATGATCAATTATAAAGATTTTGAAAAATCTGTGACGAAGATGACTACACAGAAAGTCTGCTGCACATATCTCTCTCAGTAACTTATCAATTATGTAAAGTTTTTGATAAAACTTTGCACAAGGTGTTGGCTACAATTTGCGCACGTTCTCCAAGTTGAATCACTCCAAAAGATTCAGTAGAACTTGAGAAATGATCTCAACAAGTTACCTATGTCTAAAACTACTCTTATGAAAAGTCGATCTAGAACCCGTTTATACAAATGCTTTTAGCCATAGATGGCTTACCTTAAAACTTAAATTTTGACTCCTCACTCATGCAAAACTTTAACCTGTGCACTGAGAAATGATCAAATCATTGACCATCGAGATTGCGCTTGTTTCAGGAAACAGTGAACAATTCTTCACATATGAATGTTCCTACTCATAATTCTCAGAGCCTATTTACAATTAGGCTGTCAAACTTTAACCATAGACTCATTAACTATGGACTTAGACATCTACAAAAGGTTTCTTGAAATGATCAAGCACAGAAGGAGAATGCACAGAAACATCGGGTGCAATTTTCTTTCATTCTTGAAGGAATTTACAACTGAGTGATGAGAGAGAGTTCTACTCACTTCTAAGATGTCTAATGACTCATACAACTACTGATTTCTCTATTCTCATGCTCTCTCATATTTTCCCCGACTTTTTACTTGTATATATAGGCAAATATTTACAATATCATGCCTATACAAAAGTATAAGTGAACTATCTCTGAAATAATGTACATATGTGTACACATCTTCATCTTCTGAATATGTACTTCCTCCATGCTTCATAACTTGAAATTTTCTTCAATCCTTGACTTCCAAACCTTCATTAAAACTTCAATTGTTGATTGCCTTGCACCAACAAACATGGCTGAAGTTGATTGAGGTAAATGAAGGTAAAGAATTTATTTGCAAGTCTAAAGACTGATGTAAATTATTGAGAAAAAAATCCACATTGTATGCGGTGGTAAGCATAAATCATGTGAATGTATTGTGAAAAGGGTGTGGCTAATAAGACCACCTAAAGAGAGTGGCAAGCCAATGTAAAGACAAGTAAGACCATCCCGAGAGGAATGGCAAGTCTATGTGAGGCAAGTAAGACCATCCCAAGAGGAATGGCAAGCCTTGTTAGGTGCAAGAAGTGTCAAGGGAGCACTAGATTGTGCTCTCCGACTACAATAGAAAAGATTTTGGAAATACGCTAATGATTACAATAATACCCATGAAGGGAAACCGATACAAGAATATGTGACTGATACAATGTTGGTGCATGACAATCATCAATTGAAGAATTATAGAGGAATGAAGTCAAGGAGTCAAGAAGAAAACAAAGACAGATGGTTGAAGGAAGGACATGTTCAGAAAATCCAAAGATATGTACACATATGTACATTAGCTGACTTATATCTTTGTTTAGTCATACACTTGTATATATTCATATATAAATATGTTGGAAAATGTTGGGCAAAGAGAGCAGAAGAAGATTAGAGAATAGGGAGAGAGAAATTAGTGTCATTAGACACATTGGAAGTGAGTGAATCATCCATCCTCACTTGTATGTAAATTTTTCTGAAGAAATCGAGAAACTTGCGCCCGATGTTTAGCAGTCTGCTCCTTCTGTGTTTAATCTTTTGAGAAATCCTTCTGCACGTGTCTAAGTCCATAGCTAATCTATCTATGGCTAGAATTTGAGAGGTTAATTGTAATCAGGCTGAGAGAATTTTGATTAGGAACATTCATATGTAAGAATGTTCTAAAAGTCGTAAAATCTGGCGCACATTTCATCTTCAATGAAATGATCATTGCTCAGTCCACAGTGTAAAGTTTTACACAAATGAGGGCTTAAAATCTAAGTTGGAAGGTAAGCCATCTATGGCTAAAAGATCTTGATCAAACGGGTTCAGAGTTGGGAGAATCAGTGCTAAGAAATTGCAGGTGTCAAAGTCGCCATTGCAGAGAAGCTCTTTCAGACATAGGTAAAGTGTTTCACACATTTCTCAGTATATACTCAATCTTTTTGAGAGATTTAACTTGGTAAAGTTGCGCAACCTTAAGGCGAAGTGTTGTGCAAAGTTTTATCAAAAACTTTACAGGATTGATTAGTCAATGAGTGATTAATCTGCAGCAGACTTTTCTGAAGAAGCTGAATTTTTCAGAATAATCAATTTTCTGATAAATTGGTGAATGATCTCTAAGTTTGGTGGAGTCTAAAGTTAATCTTGATATAGAGGTGATCTAAATTCAAGGTTAACTTGTTCTTTTGGAGATTAACACTCTCCATCAGTGGTATCAGAGCAGGTTGTGTCAAAATTTAAGTGAAGGAGACTCCAACTACTGCAGAAATACAAAATTTTACATTTTGAAGGTGCAAAAGGTTAAAGTGTGAAGAAAGATTGAAGGAAGACATACAAAGAGCATCAAAAGGATCAGAAGGAGCAACATTCGAAGTAAAGGTACATTCATTATCTGTAAAGGTTAAAGATTTGAAGCTACAGGTGAAGTAAAGATGGGAGATAGTCTCCAAATTGAAAAGTTGGATAGAGAGAACTATCCTGCATGGTCTATGAGGATGGAAGCTCATCTTATGAGCAAAGATCTGATAGGATACATCACAGGAGATGAAGAAAAGCCAGAATTCAGAGATCCTAGTGTTCCAACTAGGGAGGAGCTTGCAGATTTGAAGAATTGGATGAAGAAGGATGCTCAAGCAAGAAGCATCATCTACATGGCAGTCAATGACTATTTGCTTCCTCACATTAGAGGACTTGAAAGTGCATGTGACATTTGGAATGCTTTGGAAAAGCATTTCCAAAATACAACCAAATCAAGGAAGGCTTCACTATGGGCAGAGTTTACTACCTTCAAGAAGACGGCCTCACAATCAATCTCTGATTATGTGACAAAGATGATGGACATTGCAGATTCTTTAGGTGCAGTGGATGAAGATATTGAAGAAGATAAATTGGTAAGACAAATACTCACAGGGCTAAGAGGAGATGAGAAGTGGAAGCCTTTCATTTTATCTACAGAACTTTCATTAGATCACTTTACTCCTGATTTGAATCAATTGTTAGGTCATATTCTAACTTTTGAGAATGATGTCAAAGGAGATGTTGATAAGAGTGCAGGTCATGCAATGTATTCTAAAGACAAGAAGAAAGCCAACAAGGGAAAGCAACAATCAGGTGAAGAAGAAGGTACTTCAAACCAAGCAAACTTCATAAGAGGAAGAGGAAATGGCAGAAGTAGAGGAAGAGGTAGAAACAACAAAGAGAATGCAAGAGCTTGTTGGATATGTGGTAAGACCAATCATCTATCTCATGATTGTTGGCATAATAATCAAAACAATGGTAATTATCAGAACTTTAATCAAAGAGCAAGAGGTGGTAGATTTCAGAGAGGAAACTTCAGAAGTAGAGGTGGTAGGAATTCTTTTGGAAGAGGTGGTGGAAGAAACTTCCAAAGTCAATCCTATAATAACACCTACTACAACTATGCATCAGATCAAAAAGAGGACTCGACTCTCATTATGAATACATGTGAAACTTCACATGAGGACATGAGAGTGTTTTATATTGATTCAGGATGTAGTAATCATTTGAGTGGAAATATTGCTTTGATGACTGATCTAGATCATAATGTTATTAATCATACAGTTCAGACAGGTGATAATACAAAGCATAAGGTAAAGTCAATTGGTTCAGTCAAAGCTAAGGATGGGAGCACTCTTCTGAGTAAGGTACTTTATGTTCCCACAATTCCAAAGAATTTGATCAGTGTAGGTCAAATTGTGGAAAAAGGATATGAGGTAAGGTTCACCAATGATGGAGTTTATGTTGAAGACCCTAGTCAAGGGTATAAACAAGTTATTGCAGGAAAGAAAGAAGGAAGGCTCTTCACATTGAAGGTACAAGGAAATGTTGGACATGCTATGTTCACATATGGAGAGCAGAAGGTGTCAAAATTGGATCTTTGGCACAAAAGACTTGGACACTTTAATGAAAGAGGTATCAAAGAAATGATTAACAATGATTCAGTGCTTGGAATGCCTAACATTGCAGGTCAACACATGACATACAGATGTGAGGCATGTCAATTAGGTAAGGCTCATAAGCAATCCTATTCCAAGCATGGGTTTATGTATTCAGAAAGACTTGAATTGGTGCATACAGATGTGTGGGGTCCTTCAAAGGACTTTAGTATAAATGGTTCAAGATATTATGTCATATATGTTGATGATTCTACCAGGTGGATCACACTTTATGTGATTAAAGAAAAGTCAGAAGTGTTTAATACATTTAAACACTATCATGCATATGCAAAAAGGATTACAGGTCAAAAATTGAAGAGACTAAGGTCAGATGGAGGGGGAGAGTATTTTTCAAATGAGTTCAATGATTATTTGTGGAATGCAGGTATAAAGAGAGAAGTCACTTGCAGGTACTCTCCTCAACAAAATGGGGTAGCAGAAAGAAGAAACAGGACACTTGTTGAATTTGCAAGGTCCATGATGAAAGAGAAGAATTGCTCAAATTATTTGTGGGCAGAGGCTGTAAACACAGCTACTTATTTGGTTAATAGATTGCCTTGTAAAGCTTTGCAGGGTATGACACCATATGAAGCTTGGTGGGGTAAGAAACCTACCTTGGATCATTGCAGAATATTTGGGTGCTTGGCATATGCATATGTGCCATCTCAATTGAGGCATAAGTTGGAACCTAAGGCAGAAAAGTATGTATTCATTGGTTATGATGATAAGCAAATGGGATACAGGTTGTGGAGTCCATCCACAAGGCAATTCCTTGTATCCAAGGATGTTACATTTGATGAGCAAGGTACTTGGTATGCAGGTAAATATAATGTACATGCAGATGATGAAGAAGTAGTGGATCAAAGAAAAGGTAAAGCAAAGATTCAATTACTTGATGAAAGTGAGAACAATGAAGTGCAGGTTGAAGGCCAAGGTTTGATCCAGAATGTGATGAACCAGAAACTTCAAGAAGTGCAGAAGTTAGGAGGTCATCTAGGCACAAATGGCAACCTACAAGGTATAGCTATGACACTTCATTCTTAACTACTAAAGATTATGCTTATTTGGTAAAAGCAGATGAAGACCCTTCTACATATGAAGAGGCCAAAGGGAAAAAGAATTGGGAAGATGCTATGCAAGAGGAGTATGATGCATTGATAGAGAATCAAACATGGGATTTGGTTCCTAAACCTAATAGTCAGAAGATCATTGGATGTAAGTGGGTTTACAAAACAAAGAGATTTGCAGATGGAAGTGTGTCTAGGTACAAAGCTAGACTTGTTGTGAAAGGGTATGCACAGACATATGGAGTGGACTATGATGAGACTTATAGTCCTGTGGCAAAGATGACAACCATCAGGACACTCATAGCAATTGCTGCTTGCAAAGGTTGGAAGTTATCTCAATTAGATGTAAAAAATGCTTTCTTAAATAGTTACATTTCAGATGAAGTCTACATGGAGCAACCAGATGGGTTCAAAGATCAAGTGAGTCCAAATTATGTGTGTAAGCTCAAGAGAGCTTTGTATGGGTTAAAGCAAGCCCCAAGGGCTTGGATTTATAGGCTTGTAAAATTCTTGAATGATCTTGGATTTCAAGCATCAAAGGCAGATAGTAGCTTGCTAGTCAAAGCAAGTGAAGATGGGTTCATTTATGTTTGTATTTATGTTGATGACATAATACTTACAGGAACAGATGATAAGGGAATACAAATGATCAAGAAGCAGATGGAGAAAGAGTTTAAAATCAGTGATTTGGGGAACCTATCATTCTTCTTGGGAATGGAGATCTCTTATACTCAACATGGAGTATATGTGACCCAAGAAAGGTATCTTAAAAATTTGCTAACCAAATTTAAAATGGAAGATTGCAGGGTTGCACCTACACCTTTGGAAGTAAACCATAAATTGTCTAGGTTTGGAGGAGAAGAGTTCAGAGACATGAAACTCTATCAAAGTTTGGTTGGTAGCTTGATTTATGCTACATTGACAAGGCCTGACTTGTCATATGCAGTTGGTGTGCTTTCACAATTTATGCATTGTCCTAGAAAGGAACATTGGATTGCAGGACAAAGAGTACTTAGGTACATTAAGGGTACACTCAAAGAAGGATTGTACTATGGGTTTACTTCAGAAACAAGAATCAAGATATATAGTGATGCAGATTGGGCAGGTAATGTGGATGATAGAAGATCAACACATGGATACTTGTGCTATGTAGGAGACAAATTGATTTCATGGTGTTCCAAGAAGCAACATACAGTTGCTTTGTCATCAACAGAAGCAGAATATAAAGGTATGGTGGAAGCTGCAAAAGAGGTAATATGGCTAAAGACACTTTTGAAAGTTTTTGATGTGATTCAGAGTACTCCTATTATTTGTGGAGACAATATGAGTTCATTATACTTTGCAGCTAATCCTGTATTTCATGCTAGAACTAAGCATATTGAAATACAGTATCATTTTCTGAGAGAGAAGGTCATTGAGAAGGAGATTGAAGTCATACACACTCCCACAAAAGATCAAGTTGCAGATATGATGACAAAAAGTCTAGATGGACCAAAACTACAAAGATTCAAGGATATGGCTGGAATAAAGAAGATAGAGAAGAACCTCAATTAATGATTGAGGGGGAGCTGTTGGTGCATGACAATCATCAATTGAAGAATTATAGAGGAATGAAGTCAAGGAGTCAAGAAGAAAACAAAGACAGATGGTTGAAGGAAGGACATGTTCAGAAAATCCAAAGATATGTACACATATGTACATTAGCTGACTTATATCTTTGTTTAGTCATACACTTGTATATATTCATATATAAATATGTTGGAAAATGTCGGGCAAAGAGAGCAGAAGAAGATTAGAGAATAGGGAGAGAGAAATTAGTGTCATTAGACACATTGGAAGTGAGTGAATCATCCATCCTCACTTGTATGTAAATTTTTCTGAAGAAATCGAGAAACTTGCGCCCGATGTTTAGCAGTCTGCTCCTTCTGTGTTTAATCTTTTGAGAAATCCTTCTGCACGTGTCTAAGTCCATAGCTAATCTATCTATGGCTAGAATTTGAGAGGTTAATTGTAATCAGGCTGAGAGAATTTTGATTAGGAACATTCATATGTAAGAATGTTCTAAAAGTCGTAAAATCTGGCGCACATTTCATCTTCAATGAAATGATCATTGCTCAGTCCACAGTGTAAAGTTTTACACAAATGAGGGCTTAAAATCTAAGTTGGAAGGTAAGCCATCTATGGCTAAAAGATCTTGATCAAACGGGTTCAGAGTTGGGAGAATCAGTGCTAAGAAATTGCAGGTGTCAAAGTCGCCATTGCAGAGAAGCTCTTTCAGACATAGGTAAAGTGTTTCACACATTTCTCAGTATATACTCAATCTTTTTGAGAGATTTAACTTGGTAAAGTTGCGCAACCTTAAGGCGAAGTGTTGTGCAAAGTTTTATCAAAAACTTTACAGGATTGATTAGTCAATGAGTGATTAATCTGCAGCAGACTTTTCTGAAGAAGCTGAATTTTTCAGAATAATCAATTTTCTGATAAATTGGTGAATGATCTCTAAGTTTGGTGGAGTCTAAAGTTAATCTTGATATAGAGGTGATCTAAATTCAAGGTTAACTTGTTCTTTTGGAGATTAACACTCTCCATCATACAAGATGTCCCACAACCCGGGACCAATAGGTATGGAGAAACTAGACTAGAGATGATACAGGAGATCCCACAACCCGGGATCGTAGGTATGGAACAAGATATCTGGTGTAACATAATCCTGGTAGGAGATGGTTGAACCACACCCTAAGAGAGAGGATTAGGAAGTAATCCTCAACCATGGCTTTTGGGGCAAGTGGTTAGCCCATCACATTCCTAACCAAGAGGTTGTGAGTTCAATTCCTTACATTGGTATCAGAGCCTAGGAAGTAGGCTTGGGCAAGGTGGAATGATCCAATGGCCTCTAAAAAAGGCGCTTGGGCATCTTCCATGTGAAAGGGTAGGAATTGTGGAAGGCGCGCGCGTCGGTTTCAAGGATGGACCTTACAATGATTGGGGTGTATCTCTCAATCCGTAGGTCAGATTGAGGCGTGTAATATACCGTTGGGTGAGAACAAGGTTCAAGACTGAGGTTGAGAACAAGGGCTCGAGACACCAAGGTTGCGAACAAGAAGGTTCAAGACACCAAGGTTGAGAGCAAGGGTTCAAGAGACCAAGGTTGCGAACAAGGTTCAAGAAACTGTGCAAGGTTGAGGGACATCAATTCAAGGGCACCTAGGGGTTCAAGGGACTGATCACCGAGGCTAGAGGGATACAAGAGTAGATCATTGAGGACAATGATCGACCAAGGGGGGAAGAATGTAACATAATCCTGGTAGGAGATGGTTGAACCACACCCTAAGAGAGAGGATTAGGAAGTAATCCTCAACCATGGCTTTTGGGGCAAGTGGTTAGCCCATCACATTCCTAACCAAGAGGTTGTGAGTTCAATTCCTTACATCTGGATTACAAGAAATCCCTTCTAGGAGATGAACTGAATACAAGAAAGAGCTTGACAAGATCTCGTACTATGAGATTACAAGAGGACAAGACAGGATGTCCAAGAACTAGACTACACAAGACTAGAACAAAAAACAAGACAAGAATTGGAACTGGAAATTGGAGAGTACTTACTTGGTGGTCACGACTCCTTGATCTCCCAGGACTGGTATTGGCAAGACTGATTATGAATGTGGCCAACCCCTCCTTATATAGGTTTTCCAAGGGCGGTCCTAGGGCGGTTACGAATTGATGATGTCATCAATTCATAGCATGGTCTCTGGATGTCAGAATCAAGCAAGAAGACAGTCGATCTTAGGGTTTTTGCACGTTCTGGACGCAATGGAAGCATTGGTTTCCCCAAGTTCTGAACCAATCATGAGATATAGGATTCACATGGAATCTGAGATTCAAGATGGTTTCCTTTGTCCATGACATTACCTCCCCCTCAAGCGACGAGTTCCATGAGGAGCGGTCATATTCTTTGGTCTCGGCTTCATTGGATTTTTCTTATGGAATTCTCAAACCTTGATTGGTGCTCTCTGAAGATTTTTTGCAGGTTCCCAAGTACGATCACTGATGTCATACGCTTTCCAATGAATAAGGTATTCCAATCTTCCTCGGGATATTCTGGAATCTAGGACATGCTCGACTTCAAATTCTTCATGATCATCAATCTCGATAGGTGGTGAAGGACTAGGTCTCTTCCCCCTCAATGGTGAAATCTGATATGGTTCCAACATGGATACATGGAAAACTGGATGTATTCTCATGGTACTCGGTAATTGGAGCTTGAAGGTGACTGGATTAATCTTGGCCAAGATGGTAAATGGACCAAACCTTTGATGATCTAACTTTGCACAAGGCCTTGAAGTTTGTAAATTGTTTCGGAGTAACCATACTTTATCCCCAATTTGA
>CM035434.1:136923936-136941436 GCA_020310875.1 Ceratopteris richardii
CCAAGCCTTCAATTGGTGATTGGTCTGCACCAACAGCTCCCCCTCAATCATCAATTGAGGTTTTCTCTGTCTTCTTGATACTTGCCATGTCTTTGAACCTTTGTAACTTAGGTCCATCCAAACTCTTTGTCATCATATCTGCCACTTGTTCTTTTGTTGGAGTGTACATCACTTCAATCTCTTTATCTAGTACCTTTTCCCTCAAGAAATGATACTGAATCTCTATATGCTTAGTCCTGGCATGAAAAACAGGGTTAGCTGCCAAATACAAAGAACTCATATTGTCTCCAAAAATTATTGGAATACTATGATCAATCTCAAAACTTTTCATCAAGGTCTTCAACCATATCACTTCCTTTGCAGCTTCTACCATTCCCTTATACTCAGCTTCTGTGGATGATAAAGCAACTGTATGTTGCTTCTTTGAACACCAAGAAACTAGCTTATCTCCAACATAACAGAGATACCCATGAGTAGACCTTCTATCATCTGAGTCACCTGCCCAATCTGCATCACTAAACACTTTGATTCTTGTGTCAGAAGTGAAACCATAATACAAACCTTCACTTAGGGTTCCTTTGATATATCTGAGTACCCTTTGGGCTGCAATCCAATGAGTCTTCTTTGGACAATGCATAAATTGTGACAACACACCTACTGCATATGATAGATCTAGCCTTGTCAAGGTAGCATAGATTAAGCTACCTACCAAACTTTGATATTTCTTCATATCATTGAACTCTTCACCTCCATACCTGCTTAATTTATGATTTACCTCCAATGGTGTAGTTGAGGTCCTGCAATCTTCCATGTTAAACTTGACTAGAAGATTCTTCAAGTATCTCTCTTGTGAAACATATACTCCATGTTGAGTATACACAATCTGCATTCCTAGAAAATAAGATAAGTTTCCCAAATCACTTATCTTAAACTCCTTCTCTATTTGTCTTTTGAGTTCATTGATTCCTTGAGCATCTGTTCCTGTAACAATAATATCATCAACATAAATGCACATGTAAATGTATCCATTTTCACTTGCCTTCACTAGCAAGCTACTATCTGCCTTTGATGCTTGAAATCCACATTCATTCAAGAACTTGACCAATCTGTAATTCCAAGCTCTTGGGGCTTGCTTCAACCCATATAAAGCTCTCTTGAGCTTACACACATAATCTGATCCAATTGATTCCATGAAGCCTTCTGGTTGCTCCATATATACTTCATCTGCAATGTATCCATTTAGAAATGCATTTTTCACATCCAATTGTGATAATTTCCATCCTTTACAAGCAGCAATAGCAATCAATGTCCTAATTGTAGTCATCTTAGCAACAGGACTAAAGGTTTCATCATAATCTACCCCATAAGTTTGGGCATAACCTTTGACCACAAGTCTAGCCTTATATCTAGACACCTTACCATCTGCAAACCTCTTTGTTTTATATACCCACTTACATCCAATGACCTTCTGATTCTTTGGTCTTGGTACTAGTTCCCAAGTTTCATTTTCAAGTAGAGCATCATACTCTTCCTGCATTGCTTTCTCCCAATTCTGTTTACCTTTGGCTTCTTCATAAGTGGTTGGATCTTCTTCTGTTTTCACAATATAGGCATAATCTTTTGTGGTTAGGAAAGATGTATCATAACTATACCTTATAGGTTCTTTCCTTTCTCTTGTGGATCTTCTGATTTCTGCATTCCTTGAAGTTTCAGCCTCATTTGATTCTGGATCAAATCTTGGCCCTTCTTCTACATGATCCTGCACTCTACTTCTAGAGTCAACTTCATCAACAATTTCTTCACATACTTTTACCTTTGCCTTTCCTTTCCTTTGTATTTCTTCAACACTTGCAAACTCATTTGGTGATCCTGTATACCATATATTTTGCTCATCAAATATCACATCTTTAGTAACAAGAAATTGCTTTGTAGATGGACTCCACAACCTATAACCCATCTGTCTATCATCATATCCAATAAACACATACTTCTCTGCTTTTGGTTCTAGCTTATGTCTTAATTGTGAAGGAACATAAGCATATGCAATACATCCAAATACTTTACAATGATCAAGAGTAGGCTTCTTACCCCACCATGCTTCATAAGGGGTTCCTCCATCCAAAGCTTTGCAAGGCAACCTATTCACAAGGTATGTTGCAGTGTTAATGGCTTCTGCCCATAAGTAATTTGGACAATTCTTTTCCTTCATCATGGCTCTTGCAAACTCTACAAGAGTCCTATTCCTCCTTTCTGCTACTCCATTCTGTTGAGGGGAGTACCTGCAAGTTACTTCTCTTTTGATACCTGCATTCCACAAATAATCATCAAACTCTTTAGAAAAATACTCTCCCCCTCCATCTGATCTTAGCCTCTTGAGCTTTTGCCCTGTGATCCTTTCTGCATAAGCATGAAAATGTTTGAATGTCTTGAAAACTTCTGATTTATCCTTGATTACATACAAAGTAATCCACCTGGTTGCATCATCAACAAACAACACATAATATCTGGATCCATTTATGCTATAGTCCCTTGAGGGACCCCATACATCTATATGAACCAATTCAAGCATATTTGAATGCTTGTACCCTGATTTGTTATAAGAACTCTTATGTGCTTTACCTAATTGACAAGCTTCACACTTGTACACCATATGTTGCCCTTCAATATTTGGCAATCCAAGCACCACCTGATTCTTTGACATCTCCTTTATAGCTCTCTCATTGAAATGACCTAGCCTTTTATGCCATAGGTCTAATTCAGATACCTTTTGACTTCCATAGGTAAATAATGCATGTCCCACATTACCTTGGACTTTGAGAGTAAACAATCTTCCTTCCTTTTTACCTGCAATTATGTTTCTATATCCCTGATTTGGATCTTGTACATAAACACCATCATTTGTGAATCTTACCTCATATCCTTTCTCCACAATTTGCCCTACACTTATCAAATTTTTAGGAATAGTAGGAACATAAAGTACCTTGCTCAGAAGTGTACTCCCACTCTTTGTCTTCACTGATCCAATACTCTCCACTTTATGTTTGGTATTGTCACCTGTCTGAACTGTATGTCCATTCACCCTTGCTTCCATATCAGTCATCAAAGATAGATTCCCACTCAGATGATTGCTGCACCCTGAGTCAATATAAAACACTCTTTGATCTTCTCCCATTGATTCATGAGTTGCATTCAAGATAAGAGTCATGTCATCCTTCTGATCTGATGCATAATTATAATAATTATTGTTGTAGGACTGAGATTGGAAATTTCTTCCACCTCCTCTACCATATGATGTCCTACCACCTCTTCCTCTGAAGTTGCCTCTTTGGTTTTTGCCTCCTCTACCTCTTTGGTTATAATTCTGATTATTGCTTCCACCATTTTGATTGTTATACCAACAATCATTTGCCAAATGATTTTTTCTGCCACAAATCCAACAAGCTTTAGCATTATCTTTGTTCTTACCTCCTCTTCCTTTACCTCTGAAATTCATCTTTCCTTTTGTGAAGTTAGCTTGATTTGAATTCCCTTCATCATCATTTGATTGCTTTCCCTTGCCATTCTTTTTCTTGTCCTTGGAATACATAGCTTGACTTGTACTTCTGTCATTGTCTCCTTTAAGATCCTGCTCAAAGGTTAGCATGTGTCCTAGCAATTGATTAAGGTCAGGAGTAAAGTGATCAAGTGACAACTCTATGGACAATATAAAAGGCTTCCACTTCTCATCTCCTCTCAAACCTGTAAGTATTTGTCTTACCAACTTTTCCTCTTCAATGTCTTCATCCACTGCTCCCAAGCTATCTGCAATATATTTCATCCTTGCCACATAATCTGAAATTGATTGGGAGCTCTTCTTCTTGAAGGTTGTGAACTCAGCCCATAGTGAGGACTTCCTTGACTTAGTAGTATTTTGGAAATGCTCTTCCAAGGCATTTCAAACATCTGTAGCACTTTCCAAACCTCTGATGTGAGGTAAAAGGTAATCATTTACAGCCATGTAGATGATACTCCTTGCTTGAGCATCCTTTCTCATCCAAGTCTTCAACATTGCAAGCTCTTCCCTAGTAGGAATACTAGGATCTGCAAACTCTGGTTTTTCTTCATCTCCTGTAATAAATGATATAAGATCTTTGCTCATGAGGTGTGCTTCCATCCTCATGGACCATGCTGGATAGTTCTCCCTATCTAGCTTATCAATCTGCAAGCTTTCTCCCATCTTGTGTCCACCTGTGTATTGAAATCTTCAAGCTTTACAAACAATGTATATACCTTTACTTCAAAGTAGACTCCTTTTGCCTTTCTTGATGTCAAATAGTCTTCTCCTCAAGCTTTGACTCCAAGCTTTTCACTTCTTAGTCCTTCAAGTGTTGAATTTCTTGAATCTGCAGCAGTCGAGATCCTCCTTTCCTTAATTTGATGTCTCCTGCTCTGATACCACTGATGGAGTATGTTATTCTCCAAAAGAACAACCTATTCTTGTGATTAGAGCACCTCTATACCAAGAATAAGTCAAAACCTTCCACTCATTTAGAGGATCAATTACTAATTATCAAAAAGTTAACAATTCTGTGAAGAAGATGAAACACAGAAAAGTCTGCTGCACTATTTCTCCACATTACCATATCAAACATGTAAAGTTTTTGATGAAACTTTTTATGAAGTATCTCCTAGAGATTGCGCATCTCCTCCAAGTTGAATTACTTCAAAAGCTTTAGTATAACTTGAGAAATCAACTTCACAAGTTACCTATGCCAGAAACTGTCATTCAAAACAGTCGATTTTACACCTGCAACTTTTAAGACTTGGTTCTCCTTGAATAGAACCCGTTTAAGCAAATGCTTCTAGCCATGAGTAGCTTATCTTCCAACTTAAAGATTAAGCCCTCACTCATGCAAAACTTTAAACTGTGCTAGGAGAAATGATCAAAACATTAAGTTCGAAATCTGCGCCTGTTTTAGGAACCTGTGAACACACTTCACATATGAATGTTCCTACACTTAATTCTCTAAGCCTGATTACAATTGGAAGCTAAAACTTTGTACAGAGGTCAAGTAACTCTCAACTTAGACTTGTACAAAAGCATTTCACAATTGATCTACTGTAGACGGAGAAGACGCAGAAACATCGGGCGCAAATATTTTCAATTACTCAGAAGAAAATACAGTTGAGTGATGAGAGATAACTCAACTAACTTTTTCTCTATCTCATGACATCTAATTTCCTCATTCTTGACTTCTAACTATTGTCACATATGCTCTCATACTTGCCCCGACTTTTCTCAAAGTATTTATAGATAAATTTGTACATGATTCTTGATGGAGAGTGTTAATCTCCAAAAGAACAAGTTAACCTTGAAATTAGACCACCTCTATATCAAGATTAACCTTAGACTCCACCAAACTTGGAGATCATTCACCAAGTTATCAGAAAAATTGAAAGTTCTGAAAAATTCAACTTCTTCAGAAAGTCTGCTGCAGATTAATCACTCATTGACTAATCAATCCTATAAAGTTTTTGATAAAACTTTGCACAACACTTCGCCTTAAGATTGCGCAACTTTGCCAAGTTAAATCTCTCAAAGAGATTAAGTACACACTGAGAAATGTGTGAAACACTTTACCTATGTCTGAAAGTGCTTCTCTGCAATGGCGACTTTGACACCTGTAACTTCTTAGCACTGGTTCTCCCAAAGTAAATCCCGTTTGATCAAGATCTTTTAGCCATAGATGGCTTACCTTCCAACTTAGATTTTGAGCCCTCACTTGTGTAAAACTTTACACTGTAGACTGAGCAATGATCATTTCATTGAAGATGAAATGTGCGCTAGATTTCTCGACTGTTAGAACATTCTTACATATGAATGTTCCTAATCAAAATTCTCACAGCCTGATTACAATTATCCTTTCAAATTCTAGCCATAGATAGATTAACTATGGACTTAGATACGTGCAAAAGGATTTCTCTAAAGATTAAGCACAGAAGGAGCAGACAGCAAAATATCGGGCGCAAAAATTCTCGATTTCTCAGAAAATTTACATCTAAGTGAGGATGGACAATTCACTCACTCTTCATGTGTCTAATGACACTAATTTCTCTCTCCCTATTCTCAAATCTTCTACTGCTCTACTTGCCCGACTTTTTCCAACATATTTATAGATGAATATATACAAGTGTATAACTAAACAAAGATATAAGTCAGCTAATGTACATATGTGTACATGTTTTTTGATTTTTCTGAATATCTCCTTCCTTCAATCACCTGACTTTGTTTTCTTCTTGACTCCTTGTCTTCATTCCTCCATAATTCTTCAATTGATGATTGTCATGCACCAACAGCTCCCCCTCAATCATTAATTGAGGTTCTTCTCTATCTTCTTGGTTCCTGCCATATCCTTGAATCTTTGTAGTTTTGGTCCATCTAAACTTTTTGTCATCATATCTGCAACTTGATCTTTTGTGGGAGTGTGTATGACTTCAATCTCCTTCTCAATGACCTTCTCTCTCAGGAAATGATACTGTATTTCAATATGCTTAGTTCTAGCATGAAATACAGGATTAGCTGCCAAGTATAATGAACTCATATTGTCTCCACAAACAATAGGAGTACTCTGAATCACATCAAAAACTTTCAAAAGTGTCTTTAGCCATATTACCTCTTTTGCAGCTTCCACCATACCTTTATATTCTGCCTCTGTAGATGACAAAGCAACTGTATGTTGCTTCTTGGAACACCATGAAATCAATTTGTCTCCTACATAGCACAAGTATCCATGTGTTGATCTTCTATCATCCACATTACCTGCCCAATCTGCATCACTATATATCTTGATTCTTGTATCTGAAGTAAAACCATAGTACAACCCTTCTTTGAGTGTACCCTTGATGTACCTAAGTACTCTTTGTCCTGCAATCCAATGTTCCTTTCTAGGACAATGCATGAATTGTGAAAGCATACCAACTGCATATGACAAGTCAGGCCTTGTCAATGTAGCATAGATCAAGCTACCAACCAAACTTTGATAAAGTTTCATATCTCTGAACTCTTCTCCTCCAAACCTAGACAATTTATGGTTCACTTCCAAAGGTGTAGGTGCAACCCTGCAATCTTCCATTTTAAATTTGGTTAGCAAATTTTTAAGATACCTTTCTTGGGTCACATATACTCCATGTTGAGTATAAGAAATCTCCATTCCCAAGAAGAATGATAGGTTCCCCAAATCACTGATTTTGAACTCTTTCTCCATCTGCTTTTTGATCATTTGTATCCCCTTATCATCTGTTCCTGTAAGTATTATGTCATCAACATAAATACACACATAAATGAACCCATCTTCACTTGCTTTGACTAGCAAGCTACTATCTGCCTTTGATGCTTGAAAACCAAGATCATTCAAGAATTTCACAAGCCTATAATTCCAAGCCCTTGGGGCTTGTTTCAACCCATACAAAGCTCTTTTGAGCTTACACACATAATTTGGACTCACTTGATCTTTGAACCCATCTGGTTGCTCCATGTAGACTTCATCTGAAATGTAACCATTCAAGAAAGCATTTTTAACATCTAATTGAGACAACTTCCAACCTTTACAAGCAGCAATTGCAATGAGTGTCCTGATGGTTGTCATCTTTGCCACAGGACTATATGTCTCATCTGTTGGTGCAGACCAATCACCAATTGAAGACTTGGGAGGTTAAAAAGTGAAGGAAGGATCAACCATTGAAGCTTGGAAGAAAGACATATTCAGAGGATAAGAGAAGTGTACACATATGTACATTAGTATAGTCATAGGTGACTCAGATCCTTGTTTGAGTAAAATCTTGTACAAATTATCTATAAATACTTTGAGAAAAGTCGGGACATGCATGAGAGCTTATGAGAGCATATGTAGAAGCCAAGATTGAGGAAATTAGGAGTCAAGAGATAGAGAAAAGTTAGTTTGAGTTAGCTCTCATCACTCAGTTGTAAATTTCTGAGTTAATGAAGAAAGTTTGCGCCCGATCTTTTCGTGTCTGCTCCTTCTGTGTTTAATCATTTGTGAAATCCTTTTGAGGATAACTAAGTTGTTAGTTAATGAGCATGTGACCTGAATTTCAGAGTCTAATTGTAATCAGGCTAGGAGAATTGTTAGTAGGAACATTCATATGTGTTGAGTGTCTACAGTTCTCTGAAACAGGCGCAAATTTTGAGTTTAATCTTTTGGTCAGTGCTCACTCCATAGTTTAAAGTTTTGTGCAAGCAAGCACTTAATCTTTAAGTTGGAAGGTGATCTACTCGTGGCTAAAAGCATTTGGCAAAACGGGTTAGATATTGTGAGAACCAAAGTTAAGAAGTTAGGGGTGTCTAAATCGACTTCTCAGAAGTGCAGATTCAGACATAGGTAACTTGTGAAGACAATTTCTCAAGTTATACTAAAGCTTTTCAAGTGATTCAACTTGGAGGTGATGCGCAATCTCTAGGAGAAGATAAGTACAAAGTTTCATTAAAAACTTTACACGTTTGATAAGTCAATGTGAAGAAATTCTGCAGCAGACTTTTATGTGTTTCACTTTCTTCACAGATTTTCTTAATTTTGATAATTTGGAGATTGGACCTATAATTTAGTGAAGGTTTTGACTTACTCTTGACATAGAGGTGTTCTAAACTCAAGAGTAGGTTGTTCTTTTGGAGATTAACACTCTCCATCAGTGGTATCAGAGCAGGAGACATCAAATCAAGGAAAGGAAGGTCCCGACTGCTGCAGATTCAAGAAGTTCAACATTTGAAGAACTAAGAAGTGAAAGCTTGGAGTCAAAAGGCTGAGGAGAAGTCTACTCGACATCAAGAAAGGCAAAAGGAGTCTAACTCGAAGTAAAGGTACATACATTGCTTGTAAAGCTTGAAGTTTTCAATACACAGGTGGACACAAGATGGGAGATGCTCTACAGATAGAGAAATTGGATAGGGAAAACTATCCTGCATGGTCAATGAGGATGGAAGCTCATCTTATGAGCAAAGATTTAATTGCTTACATCACAGGAGAAGAAGAGAAGCCACAGTTCAGAGATCCTAGTGTTCCAACTAGGGAAGAGTTAGCAGATCTTAAAAATTGGATGAAGAAAGATGCTCAAGCTAGGAGCATTATCTATATGGGAGTCAATGATTACTTGTTACCTCATATTAGAGGTCTTGAAAGTGCTACTGACATATGGAATGCTTTGGAGGAGCATTTTCATAACACTACAAAGTCAAGGAAGGCATCCTTATGGGCAGAGTTTACTACCTTCAAGAAGAAGGCCTCTCAGTCCATCTCAGATTATGTGACAAGGATGAAAGATATTGCAGATGCTTTAGGAGCTGTTGATGAAGACATTGAGGAAGATAAATTGGTAAGGCAAATACTTACAGGGTTGAGAGGTGATGACAAATGGAAGCCATTTATTTTGTCTACAGAACTTTCACTTGACCATTTCACTCCTGATTTAAATCAATTGTTAGGTCATATGCTAACATTTGAGCAGGATGTTAAAGGAGATGGTGACAAGAGTACAGGTCATGCAATGTATTCAAAGGATAAGAAGAAGAATAGCAAAGGAAAACAACAAGCAGGTGAAGATGAAGGAACAACTACTCAAGCCAACTTCCTAAGAGGAAGAGGAGGTGGCAAAGGTAGAGGAAGAGGCAGGAACAATAAAGATGGAGGCAAAGCTTGCTGGATTTGTGGTAAGACAAATCACTTAGCTAATGATTGTTGGCACAATACTCAGAATAATAATGGATATAGTCAAAACTATAATGCAAGAGGAAGAGGTGGCAGAAATCAAAGAGGTAATTACAGAGGTAGAGGTGGAAGGAATTACTTTGGAGGAAATGCAGGTAGAGGATTCCAAAGTCAACAATATAACAACACCTACTACAATTATGCTTCAGATCAAAAGGAAGATTCAACACTGATAATGAATGCAACTTGTGAAAGGCAGAGTGAAGATCAAAGAGTCTTCTACATTGACTCAGGGTGTAGCAATCACCTGAGTGGTAACATATCCTTGATGACTGATTTGAAAAGTAAAGTTTTTAATCATGTTGTTCAAACAGGTGACAACACAAAGCACAATGTGAAGTCAATTGGATCAGTGAAGGCCAAGGATGGAAGCACCTTATTGAGTAAGGTCTTGTATGTTCCTACAATCCCTAAGAATTTGATAAGTGTAGGTCAAATTGTTGAAAAGGGATATGAAGTAAGGTTCACTAATGATGGAGTATATGTGGAAGACCCTAGCCAAGGGTATAAACAGATTGTTTCAGGAAAAAAGGAAGGAAGACTATTTACATTGAAGATTCAAGGCAACATTGGTCATGCTATGTTCACATATGGAGGACATAAGATCTCTGAGTTAGATCTTTGGCACAAGAGGCTTGGACATTTCAATGAAAGAGGTATTAAAGATATGGTTAACAATGGTTCAGTGCTTGGATTGCCTAATGTTGCAGGTCAACATATGACATACAAATGTGAGGCATGTCAATTAGGTAAGGCTCATAAACATTCCTATTCCAAGCATGGTTTTATGCACTCAGAGAAACTTGAGTTGGTACACACAGATGTGTGGGGACCATCAAAAGATTTCAGTATAAATGGATCAAGGTATTATGTGATTTATGTTGATGATGCTACTAGGTGGATCACTATCTATGTGATCAAAGATAAGTCAGAAGTGTTTAATACATTTAAACACTATCATGCATATGCAGAAAGAATTACAGGTCAGAAGTTGAAGAGACTAAGGTCAGATGGAGGGGGAGAGTATTTCTCAAATGAGTTCAGTGATTACTTATGGAATGCAGGTATAAAAAGGGAAATTACTTGCAGGTACTCTCCTCAACAAAATGGTGTTGCAGAAAGGAGAAATAGAACTCTTGTTGAGTTTGCAAGATCCATGATGAAGGAGAAAAATTGCCCTAATTATTTGTGGGCTGAGGCTGTAAATACAGCCACTTATTTGGTCAATAGGTTACCATGTAAAGCCTTGCAGGGTATGACACCATATGAAGCTTGGTGGGGTAAGAGACCTACCTTGGATCATTGCAGAGTATTTGGGTGTGTGGCATATGCATATGTGCCATCACAATTAAGACACAAATTGGAACCCAAAGCTGAAAAGTATGTTTTCATTGGCTATGATGACAAGCAGATGGGCTATAGGTTGTGGAGTCCATCAACAAAACAATTTATGGTTTCTAAAGATGTTACATTTGATGAACAAAGCACTTGGTATGCAGGTACAATCAAAATCAATACAGATGATGAAGAAGAAGTGAGTCAAAGAAAAGGTAAATCAAAAGTTCAGATATTTGATGAGCAAGAGAATAATGAAGTGCAGGTTGAAGTGGAAGAGACACCAAGATTTGATCCTGAATATGAAGAGCCAGAAACCTCAAGGAGTGGAGAACTCAGAAGGTCAACAAGAAATAGGTGGCAACCTACAAGGTATAGTTATGATACTTCATTTCTAGCCACAAAAGATTATGCTTACATGGTGAATACAGATGAAGACCCTTCTACATATGAAGAGGCAAAAGGTAAGGAAAAATGGGAAAGTGCTATGCAGGAAGAATATGATGCACTATTGGAGAATCAAACTTGGGATTTGGTCCCTAAACCAAATAGTCAGAAGATTATTGGATGCAAGTGGGTCTATAAGACAAAAAGGTTTGCAAATGGAAGTGTGTCTAGATACAAGGCTAGACTTGTTGTCAAAGGCTTTGCTCAGACATATGGTATTGATTATGATGAGACCTATAGTCCTGTGGCAAAAATGACAACCATAAGGACACTTATTGCTATTGCTGCATGTAAAGGTTGGAAACTATGTCAACTTGATGTGAAGAATGCTTTTTTGAATGGTTACATTTCAGATGATGTATTCATGGAGCAACCTCAAGGGTTCAAAGATAAAAGGTATCCAGATCATGTGTGCAAGCTCAAGAGAGCTTTGTATGGCTTGAAGCAAGCCCCAAGGGCATGGAACTATAGACTTGTGAAGTTCCTTAAAGAACTTGGTTTTCAGGTGTCTAAAGCAGATAGTAGCTTGCTTGTCAAGGCAAGTGAAAATGGTTTCATATATATGTGCATATATGTTGATGATATAATTCTTACAGGTACAGATGAAGAAGGAATACAAAAGCTCAAGAGGCAAATGGAAAAGGAGTTCAAGATAAGTGACTTGGGAGACTTGTCATACTTCTTGGGCATGGAGATAACATATACTCAACATGGAGTATTTGTGACCCAAGAAAGGTATTTGAAGAACTTGTTAATCAAGTTTAAAATGGATGATTGCAGGGTAGCACCTACACCAATGGAGGTGAATCACAAATTGAGTAAGTATGGAGGTGAAGAATTCAAAGACATGAGACAATATCAGAGTTTGGTTGGTAGCCTTATCTATGCTACTCTAACTAGACCTGATTTATCATATGCAGTAGGAGTTTTGTCTCAATTTATGCATTGCCCAAGGAAAGAACATTGGATTGCAGGACAAAGGGTGTTGAGGTACATTAAGGGTACACTCAATGAAGGTTTGTATTATGGGTTTACCTCAGATACAAATATCAAAATTTATAGTGATGCAGATTGGGCAGGTAATCCAGATGATAGAAGATCTACATTTGGGTACATGTGTTATGTGGGAGATAAACTTATCTCATGGTGTTCCAAGAAGCAACATACAGTTGCTTTATCTTCTACAGAAGCAGAGTATAAAGGCATGGTTGAAGCTGCAAAAGAAGTAATTTGGGTTAAGACCTTGATGAAGAGTCTTGACATTGTGCATGGAGTACCAATCATATATGGAGATAACATGAGTTCATTGTATTTAGCTGCTAATCCTGTTTTTCATGCCAGGACCAAACACATTGAGATTCAGTATCACTTTCTAAGAGAGAAAGTGATGGATAAGGAGATTGAAGTCATACATACTTCAACAAAGGATCAGATAGCTGATATGCTTACAAAGAGCTTGGATGGACCAAAGCTACAGAAGTTTAAGGACATGGCAGGTATAAAGAAGAAAGGAGAAGACCTCAATTGATGATTGAGGGGGAGCTGTTGGTGCAGACCAATCACCAATTGAAGACTTGGGAGGTTAAAAAGTGAAGGAAGGATCAACCATTGAAGCTTGGAAGAAAGACATATTCAGAGGATAAGAGAAGTGTACACATATGTACATTAGTATAGTCATAGGTGACTCAGATCCTTGTTTGAGTAAAATCTTGTACAAATTATCTATAAATACTTTGAGAAAAGTCGGGACATGCATGAGAGCTTATGAGAGCATATGTAGAAGCCAAGATTGAGGAAATTAGGAGTCAAGAGATAGAGAAAAGTTAGTTTGAGTTAGCTCTCATCACTCAGTTGTAAATTTCTGAGTTAATGAAGAAAGTTTGCGCCCGATCTTTTCGTGTCTGCTCCTTCTGTGTTTAATCATTTGTGAAATCCTTTTGAGGATAACTAAGTTGTTAGTTAATGAGCCTGTGACCTGAATTTCAGAGTCTAATTGTAATCAGGCTAGGAGAATTGTTAGTAGGAACATTCATATGTGTTGAGTGTCTACAGTTCTCTGAAACAGGCGCAAATTTTGAGTTTAATCTTTTGGTCAGTGCTCACTCCATAGTTTAAAGTTTTGTGCAAGCAAGCACTTAATCTTTAAGTTGGAAGGTGATCTACTCGTGGCTAAAAGCATTTGGCAAAACGGGTTAGATATTGTGAGAACCAAAGTTAAGAAGTTAGGGGTGTCTAAATCGACTTCTCAGAAGTGCAGATTCAGACATAGGTAACTTGTGAAGACAATTTCTCAAGTTATACTAAAGCTTTTCAAGTGATTCAACTTGGAGGTGATGCGCAATCTCTAGGAGAAGATAAGTACAAAGTTTCATCAAAAACTTTACAGGTTTGATAAGTCAATGTGAAGAAATTCTGCAGCAGACTTTTATGTGTTTCACTTTCTTCACAGATTTTCTTAATTTTGATAATTTGGAGATTGGACCTATAATTTAGTGAAGGTTTTGACTTACTCTTGACATAGAGGTGTTCTAAACTCAAGAGTAGGTTGTTCTTTTGGAGATTAACACTCTCCATCATCATCATAGTCCACTCCATATGTCTGTGCATACCCTTTCACAACAAGTCTAGCTTTGTACCTAGACACACTTCCATCTGCAAATCTCTTTGTTTTGTAAACCCACTTACATCCAATAATCTTCTGACTATTAGGTTTAGGAACCAAATCCCATGTTTGATTCTCTATCAATGCATCATACTCCTCTTGCATAGCATCTTCCCAATTCTTCTTCCCTTTGGCTTCTTCATATGTAGAAGGGTCTTCATCTGCTTTTACCAAATAAGCATAATCTTTAGTAGTTAAGAATGAAGTGTCATAGCTATACCTTGTAGGTTTCCATTTGTGCCTAGATGATCTCCTAACTTCTGCACTTCTTGAGGTCTCTGGTTCATCACATTCTGGATCAAACCTTGGCCTCTCTTCAACTTCAACCTGCACTTCATTACTCTCACTTTCATCAAGTAATTGAATCTTTGCTTTACCTTTCCTTTGTTCCACTACTTCTTCATCATCTGCATGTACATTATATTTACCTGCATACCAAGTACCTTGCTCATCAAATGTAACATCCTTGGATACAACAAATTGCTTTGTGGATGGACTCCACAACCTGTATCCCATTTGCTTATCATCATAACCAATGAAAACATATTTCTCTGCCTTAGGCTCCAACTTATGCCTCAATTGAGATGGCACATATGCATATGCCAAGCATCCAAATATTCTGCAATGATCCAAGGTAGGTTTCTTACCCCACCAAGCTTCATATGGTGTCATACCCTGCAAAGCTTTACAAGGCAATCTATTAACCAAATATGTAGCTGTATTAACAGCCTCAGCCCACAAATAATTTGGGCAATTCTTCTCTTTCATCATGGACCTTGCAAACTCAACAAGAGTCCTATTTCTTCTTTCTGCTACCCCATTTTGTTGAGGAGAGTACCTGCAAGTAACTTCTCTCTTTATACCTGCATTCCACAAATAATCATTGAACTCATTTGAAAAATACTCTCCCCCTCCATCTGACCTTAGTCTCTTCAATTTTTGACCTGTAATCCTTTCTGCATATGCATGATAGTGTTTAAATGTATTAAACACTTCTGACTTTTCCTTGATCACATAAATTGTGATCCACCTGGTAGCATCATCAACATATATGACATAATATCTTGAACCATTTATACTAAAGTCCTTTGAAGGACCCCACACATCTGTATGCACCAATTCAAGTCTTTCTGAGTACATAAATCCATGCTTGGAATAGGATTGCTTATGAGCCTTACCTAATTGACATGCCTCACATCTGTATGTCATGTGTTGACCTGCAATGTTAGGCATTCCAAGCACTGAATCATTGTTAATCATTTCTTTGATACCTCTTTCATTAAAGTGTCCAAGTCTTTTGTGCCAAAGATCCAATTCTGACACCTTCTGCTCTCCATATGTGAACATAGCATGTCCAACATTTCCTTGTACCTTCAATGTGAAAAGCCTTCCTTCTTTCTTTCCTGCAATAACTTGTTTATACCCTTGACTAGGGTCTTCCACATAAACTCCATCATTGGTAAACCTTACCTCATAACCTTTTTCCACAATTTGACCTACACTGATCAAATTCTTTGGAATTGTGGGAACATAAAGTACCTTACTCAGAAGAGTGCTCCCATCCTTAGCTTTGACTGAACCAATTGACTTTACCTTATGCTTTGTATTATCACCTGTCTGCACTGTATGATTAATTGCATTATGATCTAGGTCAGTCATCAAAGCAATATTTCCACTTAAGTGATTACTACATCCTGAATCAATATAGAACACTCTCATGTCCTCATGTGAGGTTTCACATGTATTCATAATGAGAGTCGAATCCTCCTTTTGATCTGATGCATAGTTGTAGTAGGTGTTATTATAGGATTGACTTTGGAAGTTTCTTCCACCACCTCTTCCAAAAGAATTCCTACCACCTCTACCTCTGAAGTTTCCTCTTTGAAATCTACCTCCTCTACCTCTTTGATTAAAGTTCTGATAATTACCATTGTTTTGATTATTGTGCCAACAATCATGAGATAGATGATTGGTCTTACCACATATCCAACAAGCTCTTGCATTATCCTTGTTGTTTCTGCCTCTTCCTCTACTTCTGCCATTTCCTCTTCCTCTTATGAAGTTTGCTTGGTTTGATGTACCTTCTTCTTCACCTGATTGTTGCTTCCCTTTGTTGACTTTCTTCTTGTCTTTAGAATACATTGCATGACCTGCACTCTTATCAACATCTCCTTTGATATCATTCTCAAAAGTTAGCATATGACCTAACAATTGATTCAAATCAGGAGTAAAGTGATCTAATGAAAGTTCTGTAGATAAAATGAAAGGCTTCCATTTCTCATCTCCTCTTAGTCCTGTGAGTATCTGTCTTACCAATTTGTCTTCTTCAATATCTTCATCAACTGCACCTAAAGAATCTGCAATGTCCTTCATCTTTGTCACATAATCAGAAATTGATTGTGAGGCCTTCTTCTTGAAGGTAGTAAACTCTGCCCATAGTGAAGCCTTCCTTGATTTGGTTGTATTTTGGAAATGCTCTTCCAAAGCATTCCAAATGTCACAAGCACTTTCAAGTCCTCTAATGTGAGGAAGCAAATAGTCATTGACTGCCATGTAGATGATGCTTCTTGCTTGAGCATCCTTCTTCATCCAATTCTTCAAATCTGCAAGCTCCTCCCTAGTTGGAACACTAGGATCTCTGAATTCTGGCTTTTCTTCATCTCCTGTGATGTATCCTATCAGATCTTTGCTCATAAGGTGAGCTTCCATCCTCATAGACCATGCAGGATAGTTCTCTCTATCCAACTTTTCAATTTGGAGACTATCTCCCATCTTTGATTCACCTGTAGTCTCAAAACTTTAACCTTTACAAATAATGAATGTACCTTTACTTCGAATGTTGCTCCTTCTGATCCTTTTGATACTCTTTGTATATCTTCCTTCAAGTTTTCTTCAACCTTTATCCTTCTGCACCTTCAAGATGTAAAGATTTGTACTTCTGCAATAGTCGGAGTCTTCTTCACTTCAATTTTGACACAACCTGCTCTGATACCAATGATGGAGAGTGTTAATCTCCAAAAGAACAAGTTAACCTTGAAATTAGACCACCTCTATATCAAGATTAACCTTAGACTCCACCAAACTTGGAGATCATTCACCAAGTTATCAGAAAAATTGAAAGTTCTGAAAAATTCAACTTCTTCAGAAAGTCTGCTGCAGATTAATCACTCATTGACTAATCAATCCTGTAAAGTTTTTGATAAAACTTTGCACAACACTTCGCCTTAAGATTGCGCAACTTTGCCAAGTTAAATCTCTCAAAGAGATTAAGTACACACTGAGAAATGTGTGAAACACT
>CM035434.1:136948936-136956436 GCA_020310875.1 Ceratopteris richardii
TTAGAACATTCTTACATATGAATGTTCCTAATCAAAATTCTCTCAGCCTGATTACAATTAACCTCTCAAATTCTAGCCATAGATAGATTAGCTGTGGACTTAGACACGTGCAGAAGGATTTCTCAAAAGATTAAACACAGAAGGAGCAGACTGCTAAACATCGGGCGCAAGTTTCTCGATTTCTTCAGAAAAATTTACATACAAGTGAGGATGGATGATTCACTCACTTCCAATGTGTCTAATGACACTAATTTCTCTCTCCCTATTCTCTAATCTTCTTCTGCTCTCTTTGCCCGACATTTTCCAACATATTTATATATGAATATATACAAGTGTATGACTAAACAAAGATATAAGTCAGCTAATGTACATATGTGTACATATCTTTGGATTTTCTGAACATGTCCTTCCTTCAACCATCTGTCTTTGTTTTCTTCTTGACTCCTTGACTTCATTCCTCTATAATTCTTCAATTGATGATTGTCATGCACCAACAGCTCCCCCTCAATCATTAATTGAGGTTCTTCTCTATCTTCTTTATTCCAGCCATATCCTTGAATCTTTGTAGTTTTGGTCCATCTAGACTTTTTGTCATCATATCTGCAACTTGATCTTTTGTGGGAGTGTGTATGACTTCAATCTCCTTCTCAATGACCTTCTCTCTCAGAAAATGATACTGTATTTCAATATGCTTAGTTCTAGCATGAAATACAGGATTAGCTGCCAAGTATAATGAACTCATATTGTCTCCACAAATAATAGGAGTACTCTGAATCACATAAAAAACTTTCAAAAGTGTCTTTAGCCATATTACCTCTTTTGCAGCTTCCACCATACCTTTATATTCTGCTTCTGTTGATGACAAAGCAACTGTATGTTGCTTCTTGGAACACCATGAAATCAATTTGTCTCCTACATAGCACAAGTATCCATGTGTTGATCTTCTATCATCCACATTACCTGCCCAATCTGCATCACTATATATCTTGATTCTTGTTTCTGAAGTAAACCCATAGTACAATCCTTCTTTGAGTGTACCCTTAATGTACCTAAGTACTCTTTGTCCTGCAATCCAATGTTCCTTTCTAGGACAATGCATAAATTGTGAAAGCACACCAACTGCATATGACAAGTCAGGCCTTGTCAATGTAGCATAAATCAAGCTACCAACCAAACTTTGATAGAGTTTCATGTCTCTGAACTCTTCTCCTCCAAACCTAGACAATTTATGGTTTACTTCCAAAGGTGTAGGTGCAGCCCTGCAATCTTCCATTTTAAATTTGGTTAGCAAATTTTTAAGATACCTTTCTTGGGTCACATATACTCCATGTTGAGTATAAGAGATCTCCATTCCCAAGAAGAATGATAGGTTCCCCAAATCACTGATTTTAAACTCTTTCTCCATCTGCTTCTTGATCATTTGTATTCCCTTATCATCTGTTCCTGTAAGTATTATGTCATCAACATAAATACAAACATAAATGAACCCATCTTCACTTGCTTTGACTAGCAAGCTACTATCTGCCTTTGATGCTTGAAATCCAAGATCATTCAAGAATTTTACAAGCCTATAATTCCAAGCCCTTGGGGCTTGCTTTAACCCATACAAAGCTCTCTTGAGCTTACACACATAATTTGGACTCACTTGATCTTTGAACCCATCTGGTTGCTCCATGTAGACTTCATCTGAAATGTAACCATTTAAGAAAGCATTTTTTACATCTAATTGAGATAACTTCCAACCTTTGCAAGCAGCAATTGCTATGAGTGTCCTGATGGTTGTCATCTTTGCCACAGGACTATAAGTCTCATCATAGTCCACTCCATATGTCTGTGCATACCCTTTCACAACAAGTCTAGCTTTGTACCTAGACACACTTCCATCTGCAAATCTCTTTGTTTTGTAAACCCACTTACATCCAATGATCTTCTGACTATTAGGTTTAGGAACCAAATCCCATGTTTGATTCTCTATCAATGCATCATACTCCTCTTGCATAGCATCTTCCCAATTCTTTTTCCCTTTGGCCTCTTCATATGTAGAAGGGTCTTCATCTGCTTTTACCCAATAAGCATAATCTTTAGTAGTTAAGAATGAAGTGTCATAGCTATACCTTGTAGGTTGCCATTTGTGCCTAGATGACCTCCTAACTTCTGCACTTCTTGAAGTTTCTGGTTCATCACATTCTGGATCAAACCTTGGCCTCTCTTCAACTTCAACCTGCACTTCATTGTTCTCACTTTCATCAAGTAATTGAATCTTTACTTTACCTTTTTTTTGATCCACTACTTCTTCATCATCTGCATGTACATTATATTTACCTGCATACCAACCACTGGTAAAGGTTTGGCTAACCACTTCTTGACAAAGAAGTCGTGTGGTGGATCCGGTAATTTAGCCATTAATGCTTTGGCCCTGGTCATGAATTCGGGGAACTTCTCTCCTGGACCCAACTTCAAGTTTTCCAATTCTTCTATAATGATCTCAGCCGTATTGCCATGCTGAAATTGATTCTTAAAGGCCTCTTTCATCAAATCCCAAGAGGTAAAGTGATTTTCAGCAAACTGGCTAAACCACTTGTCTGCCAGACCTTCCAATGTGGCGGGGAAGAGTATCAAGAAAGCATCTTCCCTACCCATTAGTCCCCTAGTCTTACATAATGAAAGAAATCGTCGAATGTGCTCATCTGGGTCCTCATGGGCTAAACCTCTGAAGGAGGGGAATTTTATGTTTAACCTGGAGAGCAAGATTTCTAGGTCCACCTGTCCTGCCATGCTTCCTACCGATGAAGTCGATGAAAGTGGACTCGATGATCTTCAGTTCGTCTTTCTTCTTGTCTGCTTGCACTTGATTCTCAAGGTTTGTGACCGGGTCGCGGTCATGAGCTATTCATAGTCCACTTAAAATGAGACACTTGATAAAAGTATGTACCTTTTGGCCTACTGGAGTAATGTCGTCGACACTGGAATGTTGTCCTCCAATGGCAATATATAGTCTCCTATGCTCAAAGCTCCTTGGATGTCCCACCGTGCGTGCCAAATTTGTTGGGGATTCGGGGACAAGAAGGAGTTTGAGGGTTTGTAGGAGAAAAAAGAGATGATGAAAATGGAATAATAGTGAGAACTTCTCCAAAGGAATACTCTTGGAAACCTTGAATATTAATTATCCTTCAACAATTACAATGACTGCGCACAGTGTAATCAATGACTAAATACCACTTCGGAGAGTATCAATTACTGAAGACCAATTATCTCAAGCCTTCTAGCGGAAGCCTCTCGTGCACCAATCCCTCACTTGCTTCCCGCTTCCCTTGTGCACACCTTGCACTAAGCTTCCGCCAAGCTAAGGAATTGGTATCACTGCGCACGCACGCAATAGCCCTTGGAACTCTTGGAATCCAGCCCGCCTTCTCTCTTCTCTGCACACTTTCCTCCTGGCACCTCTTGCACTCTTGAATGTCGTCGCACACAGGAGGCTCTTCTTGCTTCCTCTCTTGCTCCTCTGAAACTCTCTCTTTCTCTCACTCTCAATGTGCAAGAATAGCCTTTGTCCTTCTTTTTGTTTTAGAGTCCGCCGGTTCGCGCACTCTAACTGCAATACAATCTTGGTGTCCTTTCAATGTCCCAAGATTGTCTTTTTGAACTGGTCCTCAACGATTCGCTACTTTGTCTTGTAGTGACTTTAGAACAAGAGTGACTTTTTTAAAATTTTGATTGGGCGGCCTATTTCCACCTTTGGGTACGTGGCCTTCCACCTTCACCTTTCCTTTTAATTCTTTTACTTTTGCACCTTAAGATTTTAGATTCAACCTTTGAACCTTAAGAGGAAAAATACTTTGTACCTTTAGTTTCAACCGGTTAGGGCTCTACAATGATCATTTATTTTATATTGACTCAGGATGTTCTAACCATGTAGCTGGCAATGTGGCACTACTTTCTGATTTGGAAGAGCCCAAGGGCAAACATCAGGTACAAACAGGTGATGACACTAAACACTCTGTTGTCAAAATTGGAAATGTGAAGACATGTAATGGTAATCAGAACCTATTAAGCAGGGTACTCTATGTACCAACAATAACTAAGAATTTAATGAGTGTTGGTCAGATTGTGGAGAAAGGATTGCAGGTCAGATTCACACAACATGGAGCATATGTGGAGGACCCAAAACATGGATTCAGAAGGATAGCCAAAGGGGAGAAATCAGGTAGATTATTTACATTTGAGCTAGAAGATACCAAGAACATTGCTTTGTATAATTACAAGGATCAGACACTTTCAGAGTTAGAAATATGGCACAAGAGATTAGGGCACATAGGTGAAAGAACTCTAAAGAAAATGTGCAGGGATCAATGTGTGCTTGGGATACCTAATGTATCCAAGCAACACATGATATACAAGTGTGGATCATGTCAATTTGGTAAGTCTCACAGATTACCATATTCAAGGAAAGGTTTCATGCATGAAGACTACCTAGACTTGGTACACACAGATGTTTGGGGACCTAGCAAGGACCCTTCCATTTCTGGTTCAAGGTATTATGTGTCCTTCATTGATGATTATAGCAGGTGGACCATTTTATACTTTATGAAGCATAAAGATGAAGTGTTTAATTGTTTCAAGAGGTATCTTGCACTTGTTGAAAATCAAACAGGAAGAAGCTTGAAGAGACTAAGGTCAGATGGTGGAGGAGAGTACTTCTCCAATGAGTTTGAAGATTTCTTGCAGGAAAGAGGCATCAAAAGGGAGATTACTACAAGGTACTCACCTGAACAAAATGGGGTAGCAGAAAGAAGGAATAGACTCATAGTAGAAACAGCTAGGTCTATGCTTAATGAAAAGAAGTTACCAAACTATCTTTGGGCAGAGAGTGTTTCCACTGCCACCTATCTCATCAATAGGTTGCCATCCAAATCACTTGATGGCATGACACCATATGAAGCTTGGCATGGTAAGAGACCCTCTCTGGATCATTGCAAAATCTTTGGTTGTGTAGCATATGTGCATATTCCCTCACAGGTAAGGGGAAAGCTAGATCCCAAGGCTGAAAAATGTATCTTCATTGGTTATGATTTGAACCAAAAGGGATACAGATTCTACAACCCAACAAACAAAGGGTTCAAGGTAAGCAGAGATGTCATCTTTGATGAGAATGACTCATGGTATGAGAATGAATGCAGGAAAGTGAGTCTACCCTATGACATGGAAGAAGATTTTCCAAAGCTTACTAAGGAAGAACCAACTCAACAAGAAGATTCAAGCTCAGATGATGATGATACAATAAACCTTGAAGAGTTCAAGGCTTGGAAGTCCAAAGGAAAGATGAAGATGAAGCAATTAGAAGATAAACCAGAAACATCAACTCAAGCAATGAGGAGATCTCAGAGAGAAAAGAAGAAGCCTATCAGATTTGGGTATGACACATCACTTGTAACTAAACATTCTGTATATCTTGCAAAGGACTTGTTGAATGAAGAACCAGGTACCTATGAAGAAGCAATTACCAAACCAGAATGGAGAGAAGCCATGGACGAAGAGATGGAAGCTCTCAAGGAAAGTGATACTTGGGACTTGGTACCCAAGAAAGACTCTATGAAGGTAATAGGATCCAGATGGATCTACAAACTAAAGAAAAATTCAGATGGAACAATAAACAGGTACAAAGCTAGGTTGGTAGCCAAAGGTTTTGCACAAACCCAAGGCATTGATTATGAGGAGACATTTTCTCCTGTGGCCAAGATGCCAACTATCAGAGTATTGGTGAGTGTAGGTGCATCCAAGAATTGGAACATGTACCAATTGGATGTGAAGAATGCATTCTTGAATGGATGGATATCTGAAGAAGTATACATGTCACAACCACCTGGCTATGAAGATCCAAAAAAGGTACATTATGTTTGTAAATTGAAGAAGGCTCTGTATGGCTTAAAGCAGGCACCTAGAGCATGGAATTACAGGTTGACAACCTACCTTCTAGATCAAGGATTTGTGATGAGCAAAGCAGACACTTCTCTATTCATAAAGAGAAGTAGTACAGAGGTAATGTATTTGTGTGTCTATGTTGATGACATCATTATTACAAGAAATGATGTTCAGGGAATTAGACATATCAAAGGACAGATGATGAAAGAATTCAAGATCAGTGATCTTGGATTATTAAAGTACTTCTTAGGTCTTGAATTGGTCTACACAAATTCAGGTATATATATCACTCAAAAGAAGTATGTGCAGGATATGGTCAAGAAGTTTGGTTTGCAGGATGCTAAGGTATCTACTACTCCAATGGAGGTCAATCTGAAGCTAAGTGCTCATGAAGGAGAAGAAATCCAAGACATTACAGGATACCAAAGTATGGTAGGTAGTTTGAACTATGCTACCTTGACAAGAATTGACATAGCATATGGAGTTAGTGTGCTTAGTCAATTCATGCATAAACCAAGAGTACCTCACCTAGAGGCAGCAAAGAAGATCTTGAAGTATCTCAAGGGAACTCAAAGTCATGGTTTGTACTTTCCTTATACATCAGATATTGACATTAAAGTTTACTCAGATGCAGATTGGGCAGGATTCAAGGATGATAGGAGAAGCACCTCAGGATACATTTGTTTTGCAAGAGATAAGCCTATTTCTTGGTCAGCCAAGAAGCAACCTACAGTGGCATTGTCATCCACTGAGGCAGAGTATAGAGGGCTTGCCAATGCTACTCAAGAAGCTATCTGGTTGAAGCTTCTATATACAGAATTAGGTCTATATACTAGACCACCAATCATATTTGGAGACAACACTAGCTCTCTTCACCTTGCAGCTAATCCAATTTATCATGCCAGAACTAAACACATAGAGGTTCATTACCACTATGTGAGAGAGAAGTTGCTAAGTAAAGATATACAATTAACTTATGTGTCTACTAATATGCAATGTGCAGATTTACTTACAAAGGCATTGGATGGAAACAAGCTATGCAGATTTAAATCCATGATTGGATTGCAGGATGTGATTGAAGACTAAAGATAAAGAAGATGAAGACTTGAGCCAAAGTGTTTGGCTTGAGGGGGAGCTGTTGGTGCAAGACAAGCCTTAACACATTGGCTTGGAACATTGAACTCATGGAAAACTAGCTTGGACAAAGCTTCATCAAGGCTTCACTTGAAGCAAGGCTCATATGAACATATGCTTAGATGGTTTCACTTTTTACCCCTTTGTAAAAGTCTATATGACTTAGCATTTATTTGTAATCACTTGAAGTCACTCACCTACCTCATTAGTCGTGGAAAAGAGAATAGTTTAGTGGAGAGAATATCTCCCTACCTTTAGAGGAGAGATTCTAGGGAGCCTTAATTTGAATTTGAAATTCAAATGTTCACTCAATTCATATAAAGTGAAGAAGAAAAAAACTCGCGGCCAGTTCAGTCACTTCAGCTCACTCCCCGAGGCATATTGTCTTTGTAACTGAGTGTGTGTTAGTGCTACACCATAGCCTACACCACCACACCTCAATTAGCT
>CM035434.1:136961436-136973936 GCA_020310875.1 Ceratopteris richardii
TGATTCTTTGGTCTTGGTACTAGTTCCCAAGTTTCATTTTCAAGTAGAGCATCATACTCTTCTTGCATTGCCTTCTCCCAATTCTGTTTACCTTTGGCTTCTTCATAAGTAATTGGATCTTCTTCTGTTTTCACAATGTAAGCATAATCTTTTGTTGTTAGGAAAGATGTATCATAGCTATACCTTATAGGCTCTTTCCTTTCTCTTGTAGATCTCCTGATTTCTGCACTTCTTGAAGTCTCAGCCTCATTTGATTCTGGATCAAATCTTGGCCCTTCTTCTACATGATCCTGCACTCTACATCTAGAGTCAACTTCATCAACAATTTCTTCACATACTTTTACCTTTGCCTTTCCTTTCCTTTGAATTTCTTCAACACCTGCATACTCATTTGGTGATCCTGTATACCACATGTTTTGCTCATCAAATGTTACATCTTTAGTAACAAGAAATTGCTTTGTGGATGGACTCCACAACCTGTAACCCATTTGTCTATCATCATATCCAATAAACACATACTTCTCTGCTTTTGGTTCTAGCTTATGTCTTAATTGTGAAGGAACATAAGCATATGCAATACATCCAAATACTTTGCAATGATCAAGACTAGGCTTCTTACCCCACCATGCTTCATAAGGGGTTCCTCCATCCAAAGCTTTGCAAGGCAACCTATTCACAAGGTATGTTGCAGTGTTAATGGCCTCTGCCCATAAGTAATTTGGACAATTCTTTTCCTTCATCATGGCTCTTGCAAACTCTACAAGAGTCCTATTCCTCCTTTCTGCTACTCCATTTTGTTGAGGGGAGTACCTGCAAGTTACTTCTCTTTTGATACCTGCATTCCACAAATAATCATCAAATTCTTTTGAGAAATACTCTCCCCCTCCATCTGATCTTAACCTCTTTAGCTTTTGTCCTGTGATCCTTTCTGCATAAGCATGGAAATGTTTGAATGTCTTGAAGACTTCTGACTTATCCTTGATTACATACAAAGTAATCCACCTGGTTGCATCATCAACAAACAACACATAATATCTGGATCCATTTATGCTATAGTCCCTTGAGGGACCCCATACATCTGTATGAACCAATTCAAGCATGTTTGAATACTTGTACCCTGATTTGTTATAAGAACTTTTATGTGCTTTACCTAATTGACAAGCTTCACACTTGTACACCATATGTTGCCCTTCAATGTTTGGCAATCCAAGCACCACCTGATTCTTTGACATCTCCTTTATAGCTCTCTCATTGAAATGACCTAGCCTTTTATGCCATAGGTCTAATTCAGATACCTTTTGACCTCCATAGGTAAACAATGCATGTCCCACATTACCTTGGACTTTGAGAGTGAACAATCTTCCTTCCTTTTTACCTGCAATTATGGTTCTATATCCCTGATTTGGATCTTGTACATAGACACCATCATTTGTGAATCTTACCTCATATCCTTTCTCCACAATTTGCCCTACACTTATCAAATTTTTAGGAATAGTAGGGACATAAAGTACCTTGCTCAGAAGTGTACTTCCACTCTTTGTCTTCACTGATCCAATGCTCTCCACTTTATGTTTAGTATTGTCACCTGTTTGAACTGTATGTCCATTCACCCTTGCTTCCATATCAGTCATCAAGGATAGATTCCCACTCAGATGGTTGCTGCACCCTGAATCAATATAGAATACTCTTTGATCTTCTCCCATTGATTCATGAGTTGCATTCAAGATAAGAGTCATGTCATCCTTCTGATCTGATGCATAATTGTAATAATTATTGTTGTAGGACTGAGATTGGAAGTTTCTTCCACCTCCTCTACCATATGATGTCCTACCACCTCTTCCTCTGAAATTGCCTCTTTGGTTTCTGCCTCCTCTACCTCTTTGACTATAACTCTGATTGTTGTATCCTCCACTTTGATTGTTATACCAACAATCATTTGCCAAATGATTTGTTCTGCCACAAATCCAACAAGCTTTAGCATTATCTTTGTTCTTACCTCCTCTTCCTTTTCCTCTGAAATTTGTCTTCCCTTTTGTGAAATTGGCTTGATTTGAATTCCCTTCATCATCATTTGATTGCTTTCCTTTGCCATTCTTTTTCTTGTCTTTGGAGTACATAGCTTGACTTGTACTTCTATCATTGTCTCCTTTAAGATCCTGCTCAAAGGTTAGCATATGTCCTAGCAATTGATTAAGGTCAGGAGTAAAGTGATCAAGTGACAACTCTATGGACAAGATAAAAGGCTTCCACTTCTCATCACCTCTTAGACCTGTAAGTATTTGTCTTACCAACTTTTCTTCTTCAATATCTTCATCCACTGCTCCCAAGCTATCTGCAATATCCTTCATCCTTGCCACATAATCTGAAATTGATTGTGAGCTCTTTTTCTTGAAGGTTGTGAACTCAGCCCATAGTGAGGACTTCCTTGACTTAGTTGTATTTTGGAAATGCTCTTCCAAGGCATTCCAAACATCTGTAGCACTTTCCAAACCTCTGATGTGAGGTAGAAGGTAATCATTTACAGACATGTAGATGATACTCCTTGCTTGAGCATCCTTTCTCATCCAAGTCTTCAACATTGCAAGTTCTTCCCTAGTAGGAATACTTGGATCTGCAAATTCTGGTTTTTCTTCATCTCCTGTAATAAATGATATAAGATCTTTGCTCATGAGGTGTGCTTCCATCCTCATGGACCATGCTGGATAGTTCTCCCTATCTAGCTTCTCAATCTGCAAGCTTTCTCCCATCTTGTATCCACCTGTGTATTGAAAACTTCAAGCTTTACAAACAATGTATGTACCTTTACTTCGAGTTGAACTCCTTTTGCCTTTCTTGATATCAATTTGTCTTCTCCTCGAGCTTTGACTCCAAGCTTTCACTTCTTGATCCTTCAAATGTTGAATCTCTTGAATCTGCAGCAGTCGGGATCCTTCTTTTCTTCAAATTGATGTCTCCTGCTCTGATACCACTGATGGAGAATGATAATCTCCAAAAGAATAACTTGCTCTTGTGATTAGAGCACCTCTATACCAAGAGTAAGTCAAACACTTCACTAATTTAGAGGATCAATTGCTAACTTATCAAAAATTAACAAATCTGTGAAGAAGGTGATACACAGAAAAGTCTGCTGCACTATTTCTCAACATTGACCTATCAAATCTGTAAAGTTTTTTATGAAACTTCGTACGAAGTATCTCCTAGAGATTGCGCAACTATTCCAAGTTGAATTACTCCAAAAGATTAAGTATAACTTGAGAAATTGATTTCACAAGTTACCTATGTCAGAAACTGTTACTCAGAACAGTCGACTTTACACCTGTAACTTTTAAGACTTGGTTCTCCTTGAATAGAACCCGTTTTACAAAATGCTTCTAGACATAAGTAGCTTATCTTCCAACTTAAAGATTAAGCCCTCACTCATGCAAAACTTTAAACTGTGCTGGGAGAAATGACCAAAACATTGACTTCGAATTATGCGCCTGTTTTAGGAACCAGTGAATGCACTTCACATATGAATGTTCCTACACTTAATTCACTCAGCCTGATTACAATTGGAAGCTGAAACTTTGCACAGAGGTCAAGCAATTCTCAACTTAGACTTGTACAAAAGCATTCCTCAACTGATCTACTGTAGAAGGAGAACACGCAGAAACATCGGGCGCAAAATTTTTCATTTACTCAGAGAAAATACAACTGAGTGATGAGAGCCAACACACATTCACTTTCCTCTAACTTATGACTTCTATCTCCCTCATTCTTGACATCTGACTATTGTCACATATGCTCTCATTTGCTCTCCTACATGCCCCGACTTTTCTCAAGGTATTTATAGATAATTTGTACATAATTCTTACTGAACAAAAGATCTAAGTCATCTATGACTATGCTAATGTACATATGTGTACACTTCTCTTGTCCTCTGATTGTGATATTCTTCCACACTTTAGGAATTGATTCATCCTTCATCATTTGATCTTCCAAGCCTTCAATTGGTGATTGGTATGCACCAACACTGTCTGTCTCTCTGTCTTTCTATCTATCTATCTATCTATCTATCTATCTATCTATCTATGTATCTATCTATCTATCTATCTATCTATCTATCTATCTATCTATCTATCTATCTATCTATCTATCTATCTATCTATCTATCTATCTATTGTTGGTGCAGACCAATCACCAATTGAAGACTTGGAAGGTTAAAAAGTGAAGGAAGGATCAACCATTGAAGCTTGGAAGAAAGACATATTCAGAGGATAAGAGAAGTGTACATATATGTACATGAGTATAGTCATAGGTGACTCAGATCTTTGTTTAAGTGAGAACCTTGTACAAATTGTCTATAAATACTTTGAGAAAAGTCGGGGCATGTATGAGAGCTTAAGAGAGCATATGTAGAAGCCAAGATTGAGGAAATTAGGAGTCAAGAGATAGAGAAAAATTAGTTTGAGTTAGCTCTCATCACTCAGTTGTAAATTTCTGAGTTAATGAAGAAAGTTTGCGCCCGATCTTTTCGTGTCTGCTCCTTCTGTGTTTAATCATTTGTGAAATCCTTTTGAGGATAACTAAGTTGTTAGTTAATGAGCCTGTGACCTGAATTTCAGAGTCTAATTGTAATCAGGCTAGGAGAATTGTTAGTAGGAACATTCATATGTGTTGAGTGTCTACAGTTCTCTGAAACAGGCGCAAATTTCGAGCTTAATCTTTTGGTCAGTGCTCACTCCATAGTTTAAAGTTTTGTGCAAGCAAGCACTTAATCTTTAACTTGGAAGGTGATCTACTCGTGGCTAAAAGCATTTGGCAAAACGGGTTAGATATTGTGAGAACCAAAGTTAAGAAGTTAGGGGTGTCTAAATCGACTTCTCAGAAGTGCAGATTCAGATATAGGTAACTTGTGAAGACAATTTCTCAAGTTATACTAAAGCTTTTCAAGTGATTCAACTTGGAGGTGATGCGCAATCTCTAGGAGAAGATAAGTACAAAGTTTCATCAAAAACTTTACACGTTTGATAAGTCAATGTGAAGAAATTCTGCAGCAGACTTTTATGTGTTTCACTTTCTTCACAGATTTTCTTAATTTTGATAATTTGGAGATTGGACCTATAATTTAGTGAAGGTTTTGACTTACTCTTGACATAGAGGTGTTCTAAACTCAAGAGTAGGTTGTTCTTTTGGAGATTAACACTCTCCATCAGTGGTATCAGAGCAGGAGACATCAAAATCAAGGAAAGGAAGGTCCCGACTGCTGCAGATTCAAGAAGTTCAACATTTGGAGAACTAAGAAGTGAAAGCTTGGAGTCAAAAGCCTGAGGAGAAGATTACTCGACTTCAAGAAAGGCAAAAGGAGCATAATTCGAAGTAAAGGTACATACATTGCTTGTAAAGCTTGAAGTTTTCAATACACAGGTGGAAACAAGATGGGAGATGCTCTACAGATAGAGAAATTGGATAGGGAAAACTATCCTGCATGGTCAATGAGAATGGAAGCTCATCTTATGAGCAAAGATTTAATTGGTTACATCACAGGAGAAGAAGAAAAGCCAGAATTTAGAGATCCTAGTGTTCCAACTAGGGAAGAGTTAGCAGATCTGAAAAATTGGATGAAGAAAGATGCTCAAGCTAGAAGCATTATCTATATGGGAGTCAATGATTACTTGTTACCTCATATTAGAGGTCTTGAAAGTGCTACTGACATATGGAATGCTTTGGAGGAGCATTTTCAGAACACTACAAAGTCAAGGAAGGCATCCTTATGGGCAGAGTTTACTACCTTCAAGAAGAAGGCCTCTCAGTCCATCTCAGATTATGTGACAAGGATGAAAGATATTGCAGATGCTTTAGGAGCTGTTGATGAAGACATTGAGGAAGATAAATTGGTAAGGCAAATACTTACAGGGTTGAGAGGTGATGACAAATGGAAGCCATTTATTTTGTCTACAGAACTTTCACTTGACCATTTCACTCCTGATTTAAATCAATTGTTAGGTCATATGCTAACATTTGAGCAGGATGTTAAAGGAGATGGTGACAAGAGTACAGGTCATGCAATGTATTCAAAGGATAAGAAGAAGAATAGCAAAGGAAAACAACAAGCAGGTGAAGATGAAGGAACAACTACTCAAGCCAACTTCCTAAGAGGAAGAGGAGGTGGCAAAGGTAGAGGAAGAGGCAGGAACAATAAGGATGGAGGCAAAGCTTGCTGGATTTGTGGTAAGACAAATCACTTAGCTAATGATTGTTGGCATAATACTCAGAATAATAATGGATATAGTCAAAACTATAATGCAAGAGGAAGAGGTGGCAGAAATCAAAGAGGTAATTACAGAGGTAGAGGTGGAAGGAATTACTTTGGAAGAAATGCAGGTAGAGGATTCCAAAGTCAACAATACAACAACACCTACTACAATTATGCTTCAGATCAAAAGGAAGATTCAACACTGATAATGAATGCAACTTGTGAAAGGCAGAGTGAAGATCAAAGAGTCTTCTACATTGACTCAGGGTGTAGCAATCACCTGAGTGGTAACATATCTTTGATGACTGATTTGGAAAGTAAAGTTTTTAATCATGTTGTTCAAACAGGTGACAACACAAAGCACAATGTGAAGTCAATTGGATCAGTGAAGGCCAAGGATGGAAGCACCTTATTGAGTAAGGTCTTGTATGTTCCTACAATTCCTAAGAATTTGATAAGTGTAGGTCAAATTGTTGAAAAGGGATATGAAGTAAGGTTCACTAATGATGGAGTATATGTGGAAGACCCTAGCCAAGGGTATAAACAGATTGTTTCAGGGAAAAAGGAAGGAAGACTATTTACATTGAAGATTCAAGGCAACATTGGTCATGCTATGTTCACATATGGAGGACATAAGATCTCTGAGTTAGATCTTTGGCACAAGAGGCTTGGACATTTCAATGAAAGAGGTATTAAAGATATGGTTAACAATGGTTCAGTGCTTGGATTGCCTAATGTTGCAGGTCAACATATGACATACAAATGTGAGGCATGTCAATTAGGTAAGGCTCATAAACATTCCTATTCCAAGCATGGTTTTATGCACTCAGAGAAGCTTGAGTTGGTACACACAGATGTGTGGGGACCATCAAAAGATTTCAGTATAAATGGATCAAGGTATTATGTGATTTATGTTGATGATGCTACTAGGTGGATCACTATCTATGTGATCAAAGATAAGTCAGAAGTGTTTAATACATTTAAACACTATCATGCATATGCAGAAAGAATTACAGGACATAAGTTGAAGAGACTAAGGTCAGATGGAGGGGGAGAGTATTTCTCAAATGAGTTTAGTGATTACTTATGGAATGCAGGTATAAAAAGGGAAGTTACTTGCAGGTACTCTCCTCAACAAAATGGTGTTGCAGAAAGGAGAAATAGAACAATTGTTGAGTTTGCAAGATCCATGATGAAGGAGAAAAATTGTCCTAATTATTTGTGGGCTGAGGCTGTAAATACAGCCACTTATTTGGTCAATAGGTTACCATGTAAAGCCTTGCAGGGTATGACACCATATGAGGCTTGGTGGGGTAAGAGACCTACCTTGGATCATTGCAGAGTATTTGGATGTGTGGCATATGCATATGTGCCATCACAATTAAGACACAAATTGGAACCCAAAGCTGAAAAGTATGTTTTCATTGGCTATGATGACAAGCAGATGGGCTATAGGTTGTGGAGTCCATCAACAAAACAATTTATGGTTTCTAAAGATGTTACATTTGATGAACAAAGCACTTGGTATGCAGGTACAATCAAAATCAATACAGATGATGAAGAAGAAGTGAGTCAAAGAAAAGGTAAATCAAAAGTTCAGATATTTGATGAGCAAGAGAATAATGAAGTGCAGGTTGAAGTGGAAGAGACACCAAGATTTGATCCTGAATGTGAAGAGCCAGAAACCTCAAGGAGTGGAGAACTCAGAAGGTCAACAAGAAATAGGTGGCAACCTACAAGGTATAGTTATGATACTTCATTTCTAGCCACAAAAGATTATGCTTACATGGTGAATACAGATGAAGACCCTTCTACATATGAAGAGGCAAAAGGTAAGGAAAAATGGGAAAGTGCTATGCAGGAAGAATATGATGCACTATTGGAGAATCAAACTTGGGATTTGGTTCCTAAACCAAATAGTCAGAAGATTATTGGATGCAAGTGGGTCTATAAGACAAAAAGGTTTGCAGATGGAAGTGTGTCTAGATACAAGGCTAGACTTGTTGTCAAAGGCTTTGCTCAGACATATGGTATTGATTATGATGAGACATATAGTCCTGTGGCAAAAATGACAACCATAAGGACACTTATTGCTATTGCTGCATGTAAAGGTTGGAAACTATGTCAACTTGATGTGAAGAATGCTTTTTTGAATGGTTACATTTCAGATGATGTATTCATGGAGCAACCTCAAGGGTTCAAAGATAAAAGGTATCCAGATCATGTGTGCAAGCTCAAGAGAGCTTTGTATGGCTTGAAGCAGGCCCCAAGGGCATGGAACTATAGACTTGTGAAGTTCCTTAAAGAACTTGGTTTTCAGGTGTCTAAAGCAGATAGTAGCTTGCTTGTCAAGGCAAGTGAAAATGGTTTCATATATATGTGCATATATGTTGATGATATAATTCTTACAGGTACAGATGAAGAAGGAATACAAAAGCTCAAGAGGCAAATGGAAAAGGAGTTCAAGATAAGTGACTTGGGAGACTTGTCATACTTCTTGGGCATGGAGATAACATATACTCAACATGGAGTATTTGTGACCCAAGAAAGGTATTTGAAGAACTTGTTAATCAAGTTTAAAATGGATGATTGTAGGGTAGCACCTACACCAATGGAGGTGAATCACAAATTGAGTAAGTATGGAGGTGAAGAATTCAAAGACATGAGACAATATCAGAGTTTGGTTGGTAGCCTTATCTATGCTACTCTAACTAGACCTGATTTATCATATGCAGTAGGAGTTTTGTCTCAATTTATGCATTGCCCAAGGAAAGAACATTGGATTGCAGGACAAAGGGTGTTGAGGTACATTAAGGGTACACTCAATGAAGGTTTGTATTATGGGTTTACCTCAGATACAAATATCAAAATTTATAGTGATGCAGATTGGGCAGGTAATCCAGATGATAGAAGATCTACATTTGGGTACATGTGTTATGTGGGAGATAAACTTATCTCATGGTGTTCCAAGAAGCAACATACAGTTGCTTTATCTTCTACAGAAGCAGAATATAAAGGCATGGTTGAAGCTGCAAAAGAAGTAATTTGGGTTAAGACCTTGATGAAGAGTCTTGACATTGTGCATGGAGTACCAATCATATATGGAGATAACATGAGTTCATTGTATTTAGCTGCTAATCCTGTTTTTCATGCCAGGACCAAACACATTGAGATTCAGTATCACTTTCTAAGAGAGAAAGTGATGGATAAGGAGATTGAAGTCATACATACTTCAACAAAGGATCAGATAGCTGATATGCTTACAAAGAGCTTGGATGGACCAAAGCTACAGAAGTTTAAGGACATGGCAGGTATAAAGAAGAAAGGAGAAGACCTCAATTGATGATTGAGGGGGAGCTGTTGGTGCAGACCAATCACCAATTGAAGACTTGGAAGGTTAAAAAGTGAAGGAAGGATCAACCATTGAAGCTTGGAAGAAAGACATATTCAGAGGATAAGAGAAGTGTACATATATGTACATTAGTATAGTCATAGGTGACTCAGATCTTTGTTTAAGTGAGAACCTTGTACAAATTGTCTATAAATACTTTGAGAAAAGTCGGGGCATGTATGAGAGCTTAAGAGAGCATATGTAGAAGCCAAGATTGAGGAAATTAGGAGTCAAGAGATAGAGAAAAATTAGTTTGAGTTAGCTCTCATCACTCAGTTGTAAATTTCTGAGTTAATGAAGAAAGTTTGCGCCCGATCTTTTCGTGTCTGCTCCTTCTGTGTTTAATCATTTGTGAAATCCTTTTGAGGATAACTAAGTTGTTAGTTAATGAGCCTGTGACCTGAATTTCAGAGTCTAATTGTAATCAGGCTAGGAGAATTGTTAGTAGGAACATTCATATGTGTTGAGTGTCTACAGTTCTCTGAAACAGGCGCAAATTTCGAGCTTAATCTTTTGGTCAGTGCTCACTCCATAGTTTAAAGTTTTGTGCAAGCAAGCACTTAATCTTTAAGTTGGAAGGTGATCTACTCGTGGCTAAAAGCATTTGGCAAAACGGGTTAGATATTGTGAGAACCAAAGTTAAGAAGTTAGGGGTGTCTAAATCGACTTCTCAGAAGTGCAGATTCAGATATAGGTAACTTGTGAAGACAATTTCTCAAGTTATACTAAAGCTTTTCAAGTGATTCAACTTGGAGGTGATGCGCAATCTCTAGGAGAAGATAAGTACAAAGTTTCATCAAAAACTTTACACGTTTGATAAGTCAATGTGAAGAAATTCTGCAGCAGACTTTTATGTGTTTCACTTTCTTCACAGATTTTCTTAATTTTGATAATTTGGAGATTGGACCTATAATTTAGTGAAGGTTTTGACTTACTCTTGACATAGAGGTGTTCTAAACTCAAGAGTAGGTTGTTCTTTTGGAGATTAACACTCTCCATCAACATTGATCCCTGCACATTTGCTTTAGGGTTCTTTCACCTATGTGACCTAACCTCTTGTGCCATATTTCTAACTCTGAAAGTGTTTGATCCTTGTAATTATATAAAGCAATATTTTTGGTGTCTTCTAGTTTAAAGGTAAACAATCTACCTGATTTCTCCCCCTTGGCAATTCTTTTGAACCCATGTCTTGGGTCCTCCACATATGCTCCATGTTGAGTGAACCTGACCTGCAAACCTTTCTCCACAATCTGACCAACACTCATTAGATTCTTGGTTATGGTTGGTACTTAGAGTACCTTGCTCAATAGGTTCTGGTTACCATCACATGTCTTTACATTTCCAATCTTTACAACAGAATGTTTAGTATCATCACCTATTTGTACCTGATGTTTGCCCTTGGGTTCTTCCAAATCAGAGAGTAGTGCCACATTGCCAGCTACATGGTTAGAACATCCTGAATCAATATAAAATAAATGATCATCATTTGTACCTGCCTTGGAGGTCATATTCATGATCAATAGGGAGTCATCTTGCTCCTCTGTGTAGTTGTTGTCATCCCTTCTATTTCTGAATCCACCTTGATAATTACCATTGTGGTTATGGTTGTAATTGTTGTTGTATTGATTGTTGTATCCATTGTAGCCTTGGTGTTGGTTGAACCTGCCTCTCCCTTGAGAGTATCCACCTCTTTGATAGCCTCTTCCTCTCTGATTCTTGTAGTTCTTGTAGCATTCATCCGTGGTATGATTGGACAATCCACAAATGTTGCATGGTGATGAGTTGTAGGGTCTCCCCCTACCTGACTTACCTCCTCTGCCTCTTCCTCTTGAGGATCTACCTCTCCCTGCATAGTTTGCTTGGGAGGTAGAACCTTCTTCATCAACCTTCTTACTTTTACCTTTATCTTTAACCTTCTTATCAGTATATAGAGCAGAGGGGTTGTTACCTTTTGATTGATCTCCTGCCTTTGTAAACTTTGCTTCATGTGTGAATAGTTGGCCCATGAGTGTTGTGAGATCTGGGGTATGCATGTCCATGTAGAGGTCCATTGCAGTGGTGAAGCTTTCCCACTTATCATCTGCCTTGAGTCCATTTGTTACTTGCCTGACTATTTGCTCCTCTTCAATCTCCTCTCTAATACTTGCTAATTGGTCTGCCACATCTTTAATCTTGGTCACATACTCTGAGACTGATTGCTTGGGCTGCTTCCTAAGGGTTGTGAATTCAATCCACAGTTGATTCTTCCTGGCCCTTGTGTTGGAAGAGAAGTATGTTGACAGAGTTTCCCAAGTCTCTTGGGAAGTCTTACAGTTCCTTACATGAGGTAAAAGGAAATCAGATATAGAGTTAAGAAGGTAAGAACTTGCCAAAGCATCTTTTGCACACCATTGGTTGAGCCTCTCTTGTTCATCCTTGGTGGGTAGTCCTCTAGCTTTGAATGAGGGAAATTCCTCATCTCCTGATATGTATCCAAATAAGCTTCTACCTTGTAGATAGGTCTTCATCCTTAGAGACCAAGCTTGGTAATTGTTCTTGTCCAATTTGTCAATGAATGAAGGAAAACCATCTCCCATGTTTACCTTGTTTGCTCTGATACCACTGTTGGGAGAGATGGTAGGATGCACTCAAGAGATTGAGTTGAAGCTGCTAGACTTGCTTTGCTTCAGCCCTCCTTTGCTTCAGATATGCTTAGTACACTTGCTTAGCTTCCAAATGATACCAAGAAAGCATATATGTACTTTGCAAATGATATGTGTAATGATCAAATCAAAACAGATAACTTGTCACTTTAAAAATCAAGAAAAACTTGCTATTTTTGTAATGACACCTGCTCAATCTTTCACTCAGTGTGACCAGCACACTTACAATTGA
>CM035434.1:136983936-136993936 GCA_020310875.1 Ceratopteris richardii
TTGTTAAGCTAGTTTAATATGTCCAGAAGGAATTGGATCAATTGTAAGTGTGCTGGTCACACTGAGTGAAAGATTGAGCAGGTGTCATTACAAAAATAGCAAGTTTTTCTTGATTTTTAAAGTGACAAGTTATCTGTTTTGATTTGATCATTACACATATCATTTGCAAAGTACATATATGCTTTCTTGGTATCATTTGGAAGCTAAGCAAGTGTACTAAGCATATCTGAAGCAAAGGAGGGCTGAAGCAAAGCAAGTCTAGCAGCTTCAACTCAATCTCTTGAGTGCATCCTACCATCTCTCCCAACAGTGGTATCAGAGCAAACAAGGTAAACATGGGAGATGGTTTTCCTTCATTCATTGACAAATTGGACAAGAACAATTACCAAGCTTGGTCTCTAAGGATGAAGACCTATCTACAAGGTAGAAGCTTATTTGGATACATATCAGGAGATGAGGAATTTCCCTCATTCAAAGCTAGAGGACTACCCACCAAGGATGAACAAGAGAGGCTCAACCAATGGTGTGCAAAAGATGCTTTGGCAAGTTCTTACCTTCTTAACTCTATATCTGATTTCCTTTTACCTCATGTAAGGAACTGTAAGACTTCCCAAGAGACTTGGGAAACTCTGTCAACATACTTCTCTTCCAACACAAGGGCCAGGAAGAATCAACTGTGGATTGAATTCACAACCCTTAGGAAGCAGCCCAAGCAATCAGTCTCAGAGTATGTGACCAAGATTAAAGATGTGGCAGACCAATTAGCAAGTATTGGAGAGGAGATTGAAGAGGAGCAAATAGTCAGGCAAGTAACAAATGGACTCAAGGCAGATGATAAGTGGGAAAGCTTCACCACTGCAATGGACCTCTACATGGACATGCATACCCCAGATCTCACAACACTCATGGGCCAACTATTCACACATGAAGCAAAGTTTACAAAGGCAGGAGATCAATCAAAAGGTAACAACCCCTCTACTCTATATACTGATAAGAAGGTTAAAGATAAAGGTAAAAGTAAGAAGGTTGATGAAGAAGGTTCTACCTCCCAAGCAAACTATGCAGGGAGAGGTAGATCCTCAAGAGGAAGAGGCAGAGGAGGTAAGTCAGGTAGGGGGAGACCCTACAACTCATCACCATGCAACATTTGTGGATTGTCCAATCATACCACGGATGAATGCTACAAGAACTACAAGAATCAGAGAGGAAGAGGCTATCAAAGAGGTGGATACTCTCAAGGGAGAGGCAGGTTCAACCAACACCAAGGCTACAATGGATACAACAATCAATACAACAACAATTACAACCATAACCACAATGGTAATTATCAAGGTGGATTCAGAAATAGAAGGGATGACAACAACTACACAGAGGAGCAAGATGACTCCCTATTGATCATGAATATGACCTCCAAGGCAGGTACAAATGATGATCATTTATTTTATATTGATTCAGGATGTTCTAACCATGTAGCTGGCAATGTGGCACTACTCTCTGATTTGGAAGAACCCAAGGGCAAACATCAGGTACAAATAGGTGATGATACTAAACATTCTGTTGTAAAGATTGGAAATGTAAAGACATGTGATGGTAACCAGAACCTATTGAGCAAGGTACTCTAAGTACCAACCATAACCAAGAATCTAATGAGTGTTGGTCAGATTGTGGAGAAAGGTTTGCAGGTCAGGTTCACTCAACATGGAGCATATGTGGAGGACCCAAGACATGGGTTCAAAAGAATTGCCAAGGGGGAGAAATCAGGTAGATTGTTTACCTTTAAACTAGAAGACACCAAAAATATTGCTTTATATAATTACAAGGATCAAACACTTTCAGAGTTAGAAATATGGCACAAGAGGTTAGGTCACATAGGTGAAAGAACCCTAAAGCAAATGTGCAGGGATCAATGTTGATGGAGAGTGTTAATCTCCAAAAGAACAACCTACTCTTGAGTTTAGAACACCTCTATGTCAAGAGTAAGTCAAAACCTTCACTAAATTATAGGTCCAATCTCCAAATTATCAAAATTAAGAAAATCTGTGAAGAAAGTGAAACACATAAAAGTCTGCTGCAGAATTTCTTCACATTGACTTATCAAACGTGTAAAGTTTTTGATGAAACTTTGTACTTATCTTCTCCTAGAGATTGCGCATCACCTCCAAGTTGAATCACTTGAAAAGCTTTAGTATAACTTGAGAAATTGTCTTCACAAGTTACCTATATCTGAATCTGCACTTCTGAGAAGTCGATTTAGACACCCCTAACTTCTTAACTTTGGTTCTCACAATATCTAACCCGTTTTGCCAAATGCTTTTAGCCACGAGTAGATCACCTTCCAACTTAAAGATTAAGTGCTTGCTTGCACAAAACTTTAAACTATGGAGTGAGCACTGACCAAAAGATTAAGCTCGAAATTTGCGCCTGTTTCAGAGAACTGTAGACACTCAACACATATGAATGTTCCTACTAACAATTCTCCTAGCCTGATTACAATTAGACTCTGAAATTCAGGTCACAGGCTCATTAACTAACAACTTAGTTATCCTCAAAAGGATTTCACAAATGATTAAACACAGAAGGAGCAGACACGAAAAGATCGGGCGCAAACTTTCTTCATTAACTCAGAAATTTACAACTGAGTGATGAGAGCTAACTCAAACTAATTTTTCTCTATCTCTTGACTCCTAATTTCCTCAATCTTGGCTTCTACATATGCTCTCTTAAGCTCTCATACATGCCCCGACTTTTCTCAAAGTATTTATAGACAATTTGTACAAGGTTCTCACTTAAACAAAGATCTGAGTCACCTATGACTATACTAATGTACATATATGTACACTTCTCTTATCCTCTGAATATGTCTTTCTTCCAAGCTTCAATGGTTGATCCTTCCTTCACTTTTTAACCTTCCAAGTCTTCAATTGGTGATTGGTCTGCACCAACAGCTCCCCCTCAATCATCAATTGAGGTCTTCTCCTTTCTTCTTTATACCTGCCATGTCCTTAAACTTCTGTAGCTTTGGTCCATCCAAGCTCTTTGTAAGCATATCAGCTATCTGATCCTTTGTTGAAGTATGTATGACTTCAATCTCCTTATCCATCACTTTCTCTCTTAGAAAGTGATACTGAATCTCAATGTGTTTGGTCCTGGCATGAAAAACAGGATTAGCAGCTAAATACAATGAACTCATGTTATCTCCATATATGATTGGTACTCCATGCACAATGTCAAGACTCTTCATCAAGGTCTTAACCCAAATTACTTCTTTTGCAGCTTCAACCATGCCTTTATATTCTGCTTCTGTAGAAGATAAAGCAACTGTATGTTGCTTCTTGGAACACCATGAGATAAGTTTATCTCCCACATAACACATGTACCCAAATGTAGATCTTCTATCATCTGGATTACCTGCCCAATCTGCATCACTATAAATTTTGATATTTGTATCTGAGGTAAACCCATAATACAAACCTTCATTGAGTGTACCCTTAATGTACCTCAACACCCTTTGTCCTGCAATCCAATGTTCTTTCCTTGGGCAATGCATAAATTGAGACAAAACTCCTACTGCATATGATAAATCAGGTCTAGTTAGAGTAGCATAGATAAGGCTACCAACCAAACTCTGATATTGTCTCATGTCTTTGAATTCTTCACCTCCATACTTACTCAATTTGTGATTCACCTCCATTGGTGTAGGTGCTACCCTACAATCATCCATTTTAAACTTGATTAACAAGTTCTTCAAATACCTTTCTTGGGTCACAAATACTCCATGTTGAGTATATGTTATCTCCATGCCCAAGAAGTATGACAAGTCTCCCAAGTCACTTATCTTGAACTCCTTTTCCATTTGCCTCTTGAGCTTTTGTATTCCTTCTTCATCTGTACCTGTAAGAATTATATCATCAACATATATGCACATATATATGAAACCATTTTCACTTGCCTTGACAAGCAAGCTACTATCTGCTTTAGACACCTGAAAACCAAGTTCTTTAAGGAACTTCACAAGTCTATAGTTCCATGCCCTTGGGGCCTGCTTCAAGCCATACAAAGCTCTCTTGAGCTTGCACACATGATCTGGATACCTTTTATCTTTGAACCCTTGAGGTTGCTCCATGAATACATCATCTGAAATGTAACCATTCAAAAAAGCATTCTTCACATCAAGTTGACATAGTTTCCAACCTTTACATGCAGCAATAGCAATAAGTGTCCTTATGGTTGTCATTTTTGCCACAGGACTATATGTCTCATCATAATCAATACCATATGTCTGAGCAAAGCCTTTGACAACAAGTCTAGCCTTGTATCTAGACACACTTCCATCTGCAAACCTTTTTGTCTTATAGACCCACTTGCATCCAATAATCTTCTGACTATTTGGTTTAGGAACCAAATCCCAAGTTTGATTCTCCAATAGTGCATCATATTCTTCCTGCATAGCACTTTCCCATTTTTCCTTACCTTTTGCCTCTTCATATGTAGAAGGGTCTTCATCTGTATTCACCATGTAAGCATAATCTTTTGTGGCTAGAAATGAAGTATCATAACTATACCTTGTAGGTTGCCACCTATTTCTTGTTGACCTTCTGAGTTCTCCACTCCTTGAGGTTTCTGGCTCTTCACATTCAGGATCAAATCTTGGTGTCTCTTCCACTTCAACCTGCACTTCATTATTCTCTTGCTCATCAAATATCTGAACTTTTGATTTACCTTTTCTTTGACTCACTTCTTCTTCATCATCTGTATTGATTTTGATTGTACCTGCATACCAAGTGCTTTGTTCATCAAATGTAACATCTTTAGAAACCATAAATTGTTTTGTTGATGGACTCCACAACCTATAGCCCATCTGCTTGTCATCATAGCCAATGAAAACATACTTTTCAGCTTTGGGTTCCAATTTGTGTCTTAATTGTGATGGCACATATGCATATGCCACACATCCAAATACTCTGCAATGATCCAAGGTAGGTCTCTTACCCCACCAAGCCTCATATGGTGTCATACCCTGCAAGGCTTTACATGGTAACCTATTGACCAAATAAGTGGCTGTATTTACAGCCTCAGCCCACAAATAATTAGGACAATTTTTCTCCTTCATCATGGATCTTGCAAACTCAACAATTGTTCTATTTCTCCTTTCTGCAACACCATTTTGTTGAGGAGAGTACCTGCAAGTAACTTCCCTTTTTATACCTGCATTCCATAAGTAATCACTAAACTCATTTGAGAAATACTCTCCCCCTCCATCTGACCTTAGTCTCTTCAACTTATGTCCTGTAATTCTTTCTGCATATGCATGATAGTGTTTAAATGTATTAAACACTTCTGACTTATCTTTGATCACATAGATAGTGATCCACCTAGTAGCATCATCAACATAAATCACATAATACCTTGATCCATTTATACTGAAATCTTTTGATGGTCCCCACACATCTGTGTGTACCAACTCAAGCTTCTCTGAGTGCATAAAACCATGCTTGGAATAGGAATGTTTATGAGCCTTACCTAATTGACATGCCTCACATTTGTATGTCATATGTTGACCTGCAACATTAGGCAATCCAAGCACTGAACCATTGTTAACCATATCTTTAATACCTCTTTCATTGAAATGTCCAAGCCTCTTGTGCCAAAGATCTAACTCAGAGATCTTATGTCCTCCATATGTGAACATAGCATGACCAATGTTGCCTTGAATCTTCAATGTAAATAGTCTTCCTTCCTTTTTCCCTGAAACAATCTGTTTATACCCTTGGCTAGGGTCTTCCACATATACTCCATCATTAGTGAACCTTACTTCATATCCCTTTTCAACAATTTGACCTACACTTATCAAATTCTTAGGAATTGTAGGAACATACAAGACCTTACTCAATAAGGTGCTTCCATCCTTGGCCTTCACTGATCCAATTGACTTCACATTGTGCTTTGTGTTGTCACCTGTTTGAACAACATGATTAAAAACTTTACTTTCCAAATCAGTCATCAAAGATATGTTACCACTCAGGTGATTGCTACACCCTGAGTCAATGTAGAAGACTCTTTGATCTTCACTCTGCCTTTCACAAGTTGCATTCATTATCAGTGTTGAATCTTCCTTTTGATCTGAAGCATAATTGTAGTAGGTGTTGTTGTATTGTTGACTTTGGAATCCTCTACCTGCATTTCTTCCAAAGTAATTCCTTCCACCTCTACCTCTGTAATTACCTCTTTGATTTCTGCCACCTCTTCCTCTTGCATTATAGTTTTGACTATATCCATTATTATTCTGAGTATTATGCCAACAATCATTAGCTAAGTGATTTGTCTTACCACAAATCCAGCAAGCTTTGCCTCCATCCTTATTGTTCCTGCCTCTTCCTCTACCTTTGCCACCTCCTCTTCCTCTTAGGAAGTTGGCTTGAGTAGTTGTTCCTTCATCTTCACCTGCTTGTTGTTTTCCTTTGCTATTCTTCTTCTTATCCTTTGAATACATTGCATGACCTGTACTCTTGTCACCATCTCCTTTAACATCCTGCTCAAATGTTAGCATATGACCTAACAATTGATTTAAATCAGGAGTGAAATGGTCAAGTGAAAGTTCTGTAGACAAAATAAATGGCTTCCATTTGTCATCACCTCTCAACCCTGTAAGTATTTGCCTTACCAATTTATCTTCCTCAATGTCTTCATCAACAGCTCCTAAAGCATCTGCAATATCTTTCATCCTTGTCACATAATCTGAGATGGACTGAGAGGCCTTCTTCTTGAAGGTAGTAAACTCTGCCCATAAGGATGCCTTCCTTGACTTTGTAGTGTTCTGAAAATGCTCCTCCAAAGCATTCCATATGTCAGTAGCACTTTCAAGACCTCTAATATGAGGTAACAAGTAATCATTGACTCCCATATAGATAATGCTTCTAGCTTGAGCATCTTTCTTCATCCAATTTTTCAGATCTGCTAACTCTTCCCTAGTTGGAACACTAGGATCTCTAAATTCTGGCTTTTCTTCTTCTCCTGTGATGTAACCAATTAAATCTTTGCTCATAAGATGAGCTTCCATTCTCATTGACCATGCAGGATAGTTTTCCCTATCCAATTTCTCTATCTGTAGAGCATCTCCCATCTTGTTTCCACCTGTGTATTGAAAACTTCAAGCTTTACAAGCAATGTATGTACCTTTACTTCGAATTATGCTCCTTTTGCCTTTCTTGAAGTCGAGTAATCTTCTCCTCAGGCTTTTGACTCCAAGCTTTCACTTCTTAGTTCTCCAAATGTTGAACTTCTTGAATCTGCAGCAGTCGGGACCTTCCTTTCCTTGATTTTGATGTCTCCTGCTCTGATACCACTGATGGAGAGTGTTAATCTCCAAAAGAACAACCTACTCTTGAGTTTAGAACACCTCTATGTCAAGAGTAAGTCAAAACCTTCACTAAATTATAGGTCCAATCTCCAAATTATCAAAATTAAGAAAATCTGTGAAGAAAGTGAAACACATAAAAGTCTGCTGCAGAATTTCTTCACATTGACTTATCAAACGTGTAAAGTTTTTGATGAAACTTTGTACTTATCTTCTCCTAGAGATTGCGCATCACCTCCAAGTTGAATCACTTGAAAAGCTTTAGTATAACTTGAGAAATTGTCTTCACAAGTTACCTATATCTGAATCTGCACTTCTGAGAAGTCGATTTAGACACCCCTAACTTCTTAACTTTGGTTCTCACAATATCTAACCCGTTTTGCCAAATGCTTTTAGCCACGAGTAGATCACCTTCCAACTTAAAGATTAAGTGCTTGCTTGCACAAAACTTTAAACTATGGAGTGAGCACTGACCAAAAGATTAAGCTCGAAATTTGCGCCTGTTTCAGAGAACTGTAGACACTCAACACATATGAATGTTCCTACTAACAATTCTCCTAGCCTGATTACAATTAGACTCTGAAATTCAGGTCACAGGCTCATTAACTAACAACTTAGTTATCCTCAAAAGGATTTCACAAATGATTAAACACAGAAGGAGCAGACACGAAAAGATCGGGCGCAAACTTTCTTCATTAACTCAGAAATTTACAACTGAGTGATGAGAGCTAACTCAAACTAATTTTTCTCTATCTCTTGACTCCTAATTTCCTCAATCTTGGCTTCTACATATGCTCTCTTAAGCTCTCATACATGCCCCGACTTTTCTCAAAGTATTTATAGACAATTTGTACAAGGTTCTCACTTAAACAAAGATCTGAGTCACCTATGACTATACTAATGTACATATATGTACACTTCTCTTATCCTCTGAATATGTCTTTCTTCCAAGCTTCAATGGTTGATCCTTCCTTCACTTTTTAACCTTCCAAGTCTTCAATTGGTGATTGGTCTGCACCAACAAATGTGTGCTTGGGATACCTAATGTATCCAAGCAACACATGATTTACAAGTGTGGAGCATGTCAGTTTGGTAAGTCTCACAGGTTGCCCTATTCAAGGAAAGGTTTCATGCATGAAGACTACCTAGACTTGGTACACAGATGTTTGGGGACCTAGCAAGGATCCTTCCATTTCACGTTCAAGGTACTATGTGTCCTTCATTGATGACTATAGCAGGTGGACTATCTTATACTTTATGAAGCATAAAGATGAAGTGTTTAATTGTTTCAAGAGGTATCTTGCACTTGTTGAAAACCAAACAGGAAGAAGCTTGAAAAGGCTAAGGTCAGATGGTGGAGGAGAATACTTCTCAAATGAGTTTGAAGATTTCTTGCAGGAAAGAGGCATCAAAAGGGAGATAACTACAAGGTACTCACCTGAACAAAATGGAGTAGCTGAAAGAAGGAATAGACTCATTGTAGAAACAGCTAAGTCTATGCTTAATGAAAAGAAGTTGCCAAATTATCTTTGGGCAGAGAGTGTATCCACTGCCACCTATCTCATAAATAGATTGCTATCCAAATCACTTGATGGCATGACACCATATGAAGCTTGGCATGGTAAGAGACCTTCTCTGGATCATTGTAAAATCTTTGGTTGTGTAGCATATGTGCATATTCCCTCACAGGTAAGGGGAAAGCTAGACCCTAAAGCTGAAAAATGTATCTTCATTGGTTATGATTTGAACCAAAAGGGATACAGATTCTACAACCCAACAAACAAAGGCTTCAAGGTAAGCAGAGATGTCATCTTTGATGAGAATGACTCATGGTATGAGAATGAATGCAGGAAGGTTAGTCTACCCTATGACTTACAAGAAGAATTCCCAAAGCTAATCAAAGAGGAACCAAGCAATGGAGAAGATCCAAGCTCAGAGGATGATGACACTATCAATCTTGAGGAGTTCAAAGCATGGAAGTCCAAAGGGAAAATGAAGATGAAGCAACTAGAGGATATTCTAGAATCCTCAAATCAATCTGTTAGAAGATCTCAGAGAGAAAGCAAAAAACCAATCAGATTTGGGTATGACACATCACTTGTAACTAAACATTCTATATATCTTGCAAAGGATTTGTTGAATGAAGAACCAGGTACTTATGAAGAAGCAATCACCAAACCAGAATGGAAAGGAGCTATGGATGAAGAAATGGAAGCTCTCAAGGAAAGTGATACTTGGGACTTGGTACCCAAGAAGGACTCTATTAAGGTGATAGGATCCAGATGGATCTATAAGCTAAAGAGAAATTCAGATGGAACAATAAACAGGTACAAAGCTAGGTTGGTAGCCAAGGGTTTTGCACAAACCCAAGGCATTGATTATGAGGAGACATTTTTTCCTGTGGCTAAAATGCCAACTATCAGAATATTGGTGAGTGTAGCTGCATCCAAGAATTGGAACATGTACCAATTAGATGTCAAGAATGCTTTCTTGAATGGATGGATATCTGAAGAAGTCTACATGTCACAACCACCTGGCTATGAAGACCCCAAGAAGGTAAATTATGTTTGTAAATTGAAGAAGGCTCTATATGGATTGAAGCAGGCACCTAGAGCATGGAATTACAGGTTGACAACCTACCTCCAA
>CM035434.1:137001436-137003936 GCA_020310875.1 Ceratopteris richardii
TCAACATTGATATTGAATGCTACTTGTGAAAGTCAGAGTGAAGATCAAAGAGTCTTCTACATTGACTCAGGATGTAGCAATCACCTGAGTGGAAACATATCACTGATGACTGATTTGGAGAATAAAGTTTCTAATCATGTTGTTCAAACAGGTGACAACACAAAGCATAAAGTGAAGTCGATTGGATCAGTGAAAGCCAAAGACGGTAGTACCTTATTGGGTAAGGTTTTGTATGTTCCTACAATTCCTAAGAATTTGATAAGTGTAGGACAAATTGTTGAAAAAGGATATGAAGTAAGATTTACTAATGAAGGAGTATACGTGGAAGATCCCAGTCAGGGGTATAAACAGATTGTTTCAGGAAAGAAAGAAGGAAGACTGTTTACACTGAAGATTCAAGGCAACATTGGTCAGGCCATGTTTACATATGAAGGACAGAAAATTTCTGAGTTAGATCTTTGGCACAAGAGGCTTGGACATTTCAATGAAAGAGGTATTAAAGATATGGTTAACAATGGTTCAGTGCTTGGATTGCCTAATGTTGCAAGTCAACATATGACATACAAATGTGAGGCATGTCAATTTGGTAAGGCTCATAAGAATTCTTATTCCAAGCATGGTTTTATGCACTCAGAGAAGCTTGAGTTGGTACACACAGACGTGTGGGGACCATCAAAGGATTTCAGTATAAATGGATCAAGATATTATGTGATTTATGTTGATGATGCTACTAGATGGATCACTATCTATGTGATCAAGGATAAGTCAGAAGTATTCAATACATTCAAACATTATCATGCGTATGCAGAAAGAACTACAGGTCATAAACTGAAGAAACTAAGATCAGATGGAGGGGGAGAGTATTTCTCCAACGAATTCAGTGACTACTTATGGAATGCAGGTATAAAAAGGGAAGTTACTTGCAGGTACTCTCCTCAACAAAATGGTGTAGCAGAAAGAAGGAATAGGACTCTTGTTGAGTTTGCAAGGTCCATGATGAATGAGAAAAATTGCCCTAATTATTTGTGGGCTGAAGCTGTAAATACAGCTACTTATTTGGTCAATAGATTACCATGTAAAGCCCTGCAAGGTATGACACCATATGAAGCTTGGTGGGGTAAAAGACCTACCCTGGATCATTGCAGAGTATTTGGATGTGTGGCATATGCATATGTGCCATCACAATTAAGACACAAATTGGAACCTAAAGCTGAAAAATATGTTTTCATTGGCTATGATGACAGACAGATGGGATACAGGTTGTGGAATCCATCCACAAAACATTTTCTGGTATCGAAAGATGTTACGTTTGATGAGCAAAGTTCTTGGTATGCAGGAACAGTTAATAACAATACAGGTGATGAAGAAGAAGTAAGTCAAAAGAAAGGTAAATCAAAGGTTCAAATAATTGATGAAGAAGAAAATTATGAAGTGTAGGAAGAAGTTGAAGAAAGGCCAAGATTTGATCCTGAGTGTGAAGAACCAGAAAGCTCAAGGACTGGAGAACTCAGAAGATCATCAAGAAATAGATGGCAACCTACAAGGTACAGTTATGATACTTCATTTTTGGCTACGAAAGATTATGCTTACATAATGAAAGCAGATGAAGACCCTTCTACATATGAAGAGGCAAAAGGTAAGGAAAAATGGGAAAAAGCTATGCAAGAAGAACATGATGCATTGGTGGAAAATCAAACATGGGATTTAGTTCCTAAACCAAATAGCCAGAAGATTGTTGGATGCAAGTGGGTCTACAAGACCAAAAGATTTGCAGATGGAAGTGTGTCTAGATACAAAGCTAGACTTGTTGTCAAAGGGTTTGCTCATACTTATGGAGTTGATTATGATGAAACTTATAGTCCAGTAGCAAAGATGACAACTATCAGAACACCCATAGCTGTTGCTGCGAGTAAAGGTTGGAAGTTATGTCAGTTAGATGTGAAAAATGCTTTTCTGAATGGTTATATTTCAGATGATGTGTTCATGGAGCAACCTCAAGGGTTCAGAGATAAAAAGTATCCACATTATGTGTGCAAGCTCAAGAGAGCTTTGTATGGCTTGAAGCAAGCGCCAAGAGCGTGGAATTATAGACTTGTAAAGTTCTTGAAAGAACTTGGTTTTCAGGTGTCTGAAGCAGATAGTAGTCTGCTTATAAAAGCAAGTGATAATGGTTTCATATACATGTGTATATATGTTGATGATATAATCCTTACAGGAACAGATGAGTCAGGTATACAAAGACTCAAGAAGCAAATGGAAAAGGAGTTCAAGATAAGTGACTTGGGAGACTTGTCTTACTTCTTGGGTATGGAGATCACATATACTCAGCATGGAGTATTCGTGACCCAAGAAAGATATTTGAAGAACTTGTTAATCAAGTTTAAAATGAATGATTGCCGGATAGCATCTACTCCAATGGAGGTGAATCACAAACTGAGTAAGTTTGGAGGTGAAGAATTCAAGGATGTGAGACAATATCAGAGTTTGGTTGGTAGTCTTA
>CM035434.1:137011436-137013936 GCA_020310875.1 Ceratopteris richardii
TTTGATGATTATTTTGGGAATGCAGGTATCAAAAGAGAAGTAACTTGCAGGTACTCCCCTCAACAGAATGGAGTAGCAGAAAGGAGGAATAGGACTCTTGTAGAGTTTGCAAGAGCCATGATGAAGGAAAAGAATTGTCCAAATTACTTATGGGCAGAAGCCATTAACACTGCAACATACCTTGTGAATAGGTTGCCTTGCAAAGCTTTGGATGGAGGAACCCCTTATGAAGCATGGTGGGGTAAGAAGCCTACTCTTGATCATTGTAAAGTATTTGGATGTATTGCATATGCTTATGTTCCTTCACAATTAAGACATAAGCTAGAACCAAAAGCAGAGAAGTATGTGTTTATTGGATATGATGATAGATAGATGGGTTACAGGTTGTGGAGTCCATCTACAAAGCAATTTCTTGTTACTAAAGATGTGACATTTGATGAGCAAAATATATGGTATACAGGATCACCAAATGAGTTTGCAAGTGTTGAAGAAATACAAAGGAAAGGAAAGGCAAAGGTAAAAGTATGTGAAGAAATTGTTGATGAAGTTGACTCTAGAAGTAGAGTGCAGGATCATGTAGAAGAAGGGCCAAGATTTGATCCAGAATCAAATGAGGCTGAAACTTCAAGGAATGCAGAAATCAGAAGATCCACAAGAGAAAGGAAAGAACCTATAAGGTATAGTTATGATACATCTTTCCTAACCACAAAAGATTATGCCTATATTGTGAAAACAGAAGAAGATCCAACCACTTATGAAGAAGCCAAAGGTAAACAGAATTGGGAGAAAGCAATGCAGGAAGAGTATGATGCTCTACTTGAAAATGAAACTTGGGAACTAGTACCAAGACCAAAGAATCAGAAGGTCATTGGATGTAAGTGGGTATATAAAACAAAGAGGTTTGCAGATGGTAAGGTGTCTAGATATAAGGCTAGACTTGTGGTCAAAGGTTATGCCCAAACTTATGGGGTAGATTATGATGAAACCTTTAGTCCTGTTGCTAAGATGACTACAATTAGGACATTGATTGCTATTGCTGCTTGTAAAGGATGGAAATGATCACAATTGGATGTGAAAAATGCATTTCTAAATGGATACATTGCAGATGAAGTATATATGGAGCAACCAGAAGGCTTCATGGAATCAATTGGATCAGATTATGTGTGTAAGCTCAAGAGAGCTTTATATGGGTTGAAGCAAGCCCCAAGAGCTTGGAATTACAGATTGGTCAAGTTCTTGAATGAATGTGGATTTCAAGCATCAAAGGCAGATAGTAGCTTGCTAGTGAAGGCAAGTGAAAATGGATACATTTACATGTGCATTTATGTTGATGATATTATTGTTACAGGAACAGATGCTCAAGGAATCAATGAACTCAAAAGACAAATAGAGAAGGAGTTTAAGATAAGTGATTTGGGAAACTTATCTTATTTTCTAGGAATGCAGATTGTGTATACTCAACATGGAGTATATGTTTCACAAGAGAGATACTTGAAGAATCTTCTAGTCAAGTTTAACATGGAAGATTGCAGGACCTCAACTACACCATTGGAGGTAAATCATAAATTAAGCAGGTATGGAGGTGAAGAGTTCAATGATATGAAGAAATATCAGAGTTTGGTAGGTAGCTTAATATATGCTACCTTGACAAGGCCAGATCTATCATATGCAGTAGGTGTGTTGTCACAATTTATGCATTGTCCAAAGAAGACTCATTGGATTGCAGCCCAAAGGGTACTCAGATATATCAAAGGAACCATAAGTGAAGGTTTGTATTATGGTTTCACTTCTGACACAAGAATCAAAGTGTTTAGTGATGCAGATTGGGCAGGTGACTCAGATGATAGAAGGTCTACTCATGGGTATCTCTGTTATGTTGGAGATAAGCTAGTTTCTTGGTGTTCAAAGAAGCAACATACAGTTGCTTTATCATCCACAGAAGCTGAGTATAAGGGAATGGTAGAAGCTGCAAAGGAAGTGATATGGTTGAAGACCTTGATGAAAAGTTTTGAGATTGATCATAGTATTCCAATAATTTTTGGAGACAATATGAGTTCTTTGTATTTGGCAGCTAACCCTGTTTTTCATGCCAGGACTAAGCATATAGAGATTCAGTATCATTTCTTGAGGGAAAAGGTACTAGATAAAGAGATTGAAGTGATGTACACTCCAACAAAAGAACAAGTGGCAGATATGATGACAAAGAGTTTGGATGGACCTAAGTTACAAAGGTTCAAAGACATGGCAAGTATCAAGAAGACAGAGAAAACCTCAATTGATGATTGAGGGGGAGCTGTTGGTGCAGACCAATCACCAATTGAAGGCTTGGAAGATTAAAGGATGAAGGAAGAATCAATTCCTAAAGTGTGGAAGAAGATTACATTCAGAGGATAAGAGAAGTGTACACATATGTACATTAGTTTAGTCATAGCTGACTTAGATCTTTTGTTTAGTAAGAATCATGTACAAATTTATCTATAAATACTTTGAGAAAAGTCGG
>CM035434.1:137016436-137041436 GCA_020310875.1 Ceratopteris richardii
AGGTGCTACTCATCATCGAGCTACACCAAATTTTGGCGCCGTTGCCGGGGATCGAGCTTTGAGGACGAGCGTGTGATGGTAAGACGTAGAGTTGACGCGTTGGAGTTGTAGGTATTTTCTTCACGCTCATCGATTTTCTTTTACTTTCTTCATCATCATCACCATCTCCCACGTCCATCTCCATCATCGCGAAAATTTCAATTTTTTGACCATATCCCCATCTCCACCTCATTTCCCTCATTTCACTTGTGAGAGAGAGCGAGAGAGCGAATTTGCATGTGCTATTTTTTGCATGTTTTGTGAGCATTCTGCAGGTACAGGCCGCATCATCATCCCCAGCACCCTGCGCAGGTACGGAAATCTGAGTAACTGTCTGTGTGTCGCCGAGCTCTGTCAATCGCGACCGACTGAAAACTTGCTCTAATTGCTAAACAAAGTGCATATCCATGACCTACAGGCCTAGAGCTTCCCAAAAATGTGTTTAGTTTTTTGAAATTCCACAGATTTCTGTCAATCGCGATCGCTCTGTCAATCGCGACCGACAAACCACGACGGACAGACCTGTCAATCGCGATCGACAGCCCACGACGGCTCTGTCAATCGCGACCGACAGGGTCAACGACCGATTGACCACGACCGACTGACCATACGCGTGACACGTGTCAATCGCGATCGAGTCATCAATCGCGACCGACTCATCAATCGCGACCGACACAGTCAACGACTGTTTGACCACGACGGACAGACCACGACGGCTCTGTCAATCGCGACCGACACAGTCAATGACTGTTTGACCACGATCGACAGACCCTCGCGACCGACCTGTCAATCGCGATCGACTCATCAATCGCGACCGACAGAGTCAACGACGCTTTGACCACGACTGACTGACTTTTCGGCCACGTGTCAATCGCGACTGACCAGTCAATCGCGACTGACACGTCGATCGCGACTGACCTGTCAATCGCGACCGACAGACTTTGCGAACGCGTTAGAAGGGCAAATTAGGTCAAATTTTCAAGGCAAAATCATTGGTCTAAATTTTGATTGAGTGTGGGACAAACACTAGGGTGTAGTATTGCATCGCGAGGCCGTGCCACAAGCTACTCGAGTATTCCTGTTTGACTGTTAGCTTGTATTGAATTCTGATTTAACTCCCTAAACCCTGAACAGTCCTAACTTTTTCATACGAAATCCAATTTTTGAGCTCTTGGGCTTGTTGGAAAGCTTGTTGGAAAGCTCTTGGGCTTGTTGGAAAGCTCACGCAGTACAATGCCTTCGGTCTAACCCTCAGGAACACGGCACTTACATGGTTTCAGCCATTAGATGAGCGTCAGTTCAAGAGCATAGACCAACTCCTAGAGGCTTTCATTGTAGAGTTCTCTAAGAGTGGCATAAGACACAATACTTCCTCATTGATTCACAGCTTCAAGCAAACCCCTCAAGAGACTGTGAGACTTGCAGGAAGAAGATTTAGACAATATCTTGAAAGGTGCCCAATTTCGGAGCTACCCACATCTGCTAAACAGGTAGCCTTATTCCTCGATGGATTGCTGAGTACGAAATTGAGATCCTATGTGTATCTGAAGGACCCTAGGACTATAGAAGAGTGTGTACACATGTGCATTGACATTGAAGATAACCTAGGGGAAGAACTAGAGCTTTCCAAAATCTACAAAGATTCAGAAAGTGCATCTAGTCACTCTTCCACGCAGTCCACGCAGTCCACATCAATTGAGGAACTTGCCGAAAAGGTAGCTCAGAAATTAGGTGTATCGAGCAAACAAATCCCAAGGTTTGCCCCTATGAAAAGATGCTATACATGCGGTGGTGACCATATGGCGAATGTCTGCCCCATTATGGCTCAACCCCAAGTAAACCCTAGTAGCCAGTACTGCACCATAGAACGAAGATACACCAATCACACCGCACAAGATTGCCCATACAACAAGCAGGCAGTTAGACAACCCTACCCGCAGCCCTACCAACAAGGCAGATACCAAAACCAAAATCCACAACCACAATATGCTAGACCCCAACAAACCTACCAACCACAATATCAGGCCCAACAGAGACCCCAACCGGTACTAGCTCAACAGCCCCCAAACCCCGCTAACGTGATTCCAGTTAAGTATGCTGTTGCAGAAGAAAACCTGAATAGGGCCATAGTACCAGTAACCCCATTGATTTCAGAAAGTGACCCAAGTGACCATAGCTTTGATTCTACACATGTCGATAGTCCCCAGGCTTACTACATGCAGTCTCCAGAACATGGTGAGTCTTACTATAGTGAAGAACCAAGTGAACCTAGTTGGGAGTCAGATTACACGAACGTCATGTATGCAAACCCCAACCCCAGGCCTCAACCTAGGCAAGTAAGACCTCCATTCCCAAGAGGACCGTGCTACAGATGCCAAGGAGATCATCTCATTCGTGATTGTCCCTTGCCTCCACCTACACAACCCCAGTCAGTGACTATCCAAGGTTTCTGCCAAGATTGTGGAAAAGAACATCTCTTACGAGATTGCCCTAAGAACCCCAATAATATGCCAAAAATCACTCCTATCAATGTGATCGGTTTGGTTGTAGATCCCTCAGGAAGCGTCACTTCCACTGCACCAGTGCAAGTAGTCACTAGAGCTCAGGCATTGCAGCAAAACCAAGAGACAAGCAAGGAAAAGGGCCCAGAGGCTAGTGAAACCGAGAGCGTAACAAAGAAAAGGACTAGAGCATGGAAAGATAGTCGAGAAAGAATGAAACGACAATGGGCCAAAAAGATGAGTGAGCTTGAGGAAAGCATAAGAGAAACCAAAGCGAGGATAACTGAACTCACAGCTCAAACTCCCTCTCACATCACCCCGCCTCCACCACTCCCATCTCCATCCGACTCACCACCTTCCCCACCGCCTCATCAAATCCCACCACCCCCTAGAGTAGGATCAGTCCTAGCAGATCCCACTCCTGAAGACCTAAACATGATGCTTAAAGCATATCAGGCCAGAATCCAAGAAGGGCCAAACGTCACGGATCATGACAAGTGCTATCCTAGAGCTGACCTAGAGATAGAAAGAACCAAACTGTGCGCGAAAATGGTCGCATTGGCTCAGACTATGTTTGAAGCCAGTCGCCTTTTCAATTACTCGGGCTCAGCCAAGACGCAATTACACTTGGATGGATTCCTAGAAAAGTTAGAGAGGATAATTGCAAGATCTGACAAGGAAGAAAAAAATCAGGAGAAAGGAAAAGCAAGCAAAAACCTGAGCCATTCCCCATCGGAAGTTTATGCAGCCAATTCCACTAAACCAGACAACTTCCCCTCCTTAGAAAGAATAGAAAGGCTAATTGCACAATCAGAAAAGGAACCTGTCCCTCAAAGAAAGGAAAGGGTGAGAGAACAGATAAGCAAGCCTCCTCAAGAAGCTTATCTCCCCCCCCAAAAGTCACAGGAGCCTCCCTCGAAAGCTTACGTACCTCCACAGGTAACCCACATTCCTTCCCAGAGAGTGTATGAGCCTGCTCGGAAGAGTAATAGAATAAGCAATCCTCCCCAAGAAGCTTGTGCTCCAGCCATTTATGAGAGCAAGGAGAGAGCCAACGGAAGAATAAGCCCTCCTTCCCAGGTTGCTTATGTGCCCAATTCTACGGAGCCGGACACTTCTTCTTCTATGAATCGGTTTGCACCAGACTTCCTACGGGAGATTCAAGAAGACAAATGGGAAAACGAAAGCGAGGTCGCCCCTCCTTTTGAACTTGTGGACGATGCACACGACCAATTCCCACAAGACATCCCATCCATCTACGGGGAACATGAGAGTACTCAATCTCACGAGAGATTGGACTTTGAATCTAATTCCATACAAGAGTTACCCCACTTCACAGGCCCATGGGAAGCAAAATCCACGTGTATGAGAGCACCCACAGTCATGGTAAGGAACGACGACTCAGTCATACCAAGGAACACGGAGGTAGTAACGAACACCAAGGTGCAGCGCAATCTCACTTTGAAAGAACTGCCTGAGGATAGACCAAACGCGGGGAAATATGCAGCCAGTCGAGTAACTGAAGTTGCAAAACCTCATTCCCGGGTAGGATCCCATAGGACAGTGCCAGAAATTCCCTTGGATAAGATAGGAGATATGTGCGAAGGTGAAGAAGGGAACACCTATCTTCCCATTACCTACCAGGAGTACACCACCAAGGCAATTTTGGACTCAGGTGCAGGAGTTGCAATTGCCACCACCTCCTTATGGAAGCGTTGGGGCAAGCCGGCACTCAGGCCGACGAGAATGAAATTGCAGATGGCCGATGGTCACATAGAGAGACCCCTAGGATTGCTAGAAGGAATAACTCTCACCACTTGTGGTGTCGAGTTTGAACATACCTTTGCCATATGTGACTTCAGCAAAAATCATGCCTATGAGATGATTTTGGGAAGACCATTCATGCGACAGTTGCAAGTGGTACAGGATTGGGGAACCAATTCTTTGTACCTGCAGCACTTAGGTGTTACAACCAAAGTCAATCTCAAGGATTATTCTCATAGAGATGTCCCTCCTATCCAATGGAATCCCATCCATAGAGCCAAAGATGATACAGAATCTGTGCATTCCATAGGATCAGGATCCTCCTGGATGCACGAAGACACTCACTTATGGATGTGCAAAGTAGCAGTGGAGGAAGAGAAGAGAGAAAAGGCCAGAGAAATAGGTGCAAACGAAACCCATAGACCCATTCAAGACCCAGCCTATGCACCTGTAGTTTTTCCAGACGAGGAATTTGAACCCCATGGCTGGGCAGAAATTTTAGCAACAATGGACGTAGCCATCAATGAAGAACAATGGACACCTCACTGTGATGAGGATGGCTATGATATTTCAGTCTTCTCCATAGAGCCAATCATGGGAGAGGCAGTTTTAGAAGAATGCGAACCTAGCCCTGATGCATTTGAGGATGCAAGTGACTCCGATCTAGAGTCAATCATTATGGACCCTCCATTTGCATCAGATGAAGAATACTTCCATGAAGTAGAATTTCAACCTCAGAAGCATGGAGAGGTTACAAATGATGTAAGATTAGCAACACATATGACCTCGAAGGAAGAAGGAAAGAAACGAAGAAAGAAAAAAGTTTTACCAGAGGAGGAAGAATCTTTGTTTGAGGTCCCAGAAAATTTTAAGAAGTACGAGATAGATGACAGGAGAGTCATGATAAGAATGCCTAAACGAGAGGCACAATCAGGAGAGGCCTATGATAACAAAGAAACCACCAAGAAAATAGTAGTGGCCATAGAAGAAGGAGAGGAGCGATGCACGTATATAGGCCATGACCTGACAGAAGAAGAAGAGTACGAATTGATTACCTTGCTAAGAGAATACAGAGATGTATTCGCTTGGAGTTACAAGGATTTGAAAGGTGTTGACCCTGACATATGCTCACACACCATCCCCATGACCTCAGATGCCAAACCCTCTAAGCAAAAGCCTTATACATATAACGATAACTATGCTGCTAAGATCAAGGAAGAGATAGATAGACTGGTCGAAGCCGGATTTATCTATGAAATTGAGCACACTGAATGGGTATCCCCCATCGTAGTGGTGCCCAAGAAGAATGGCAAGCTGCGTGTGTGCATTAACTTGAAGAAGGTTAATGCAGCCACAATCCGAGATAACTATCCGCTTCCCATCACAGAACATCTCTTAGAAAGAGTGGCAGGCAAGGAAGTGTACAGTTTCCTTGATGGATTCTCGGGCTACAATCAAGTAGCCATAGCTCCAGAGGATCAGCATAAGACAGCCTTTGCCACAAAATGGGGCATTTTTGCTTTTAGAGTAATGCCATTTGGGCTTACCAATGCACCAGCCACCTTCCAGAGGCTGATGTGCCATGTGTTTAAGGAGTTCCTGAGGAAGAGTTTAGAAGTCTACGTTGACGATCTCTGTGCTCATTCCAATGTTAGGCAAACCCATATTCCTGAACTCAAACAAATCTTTGACAAATGTAGAGAATATCAAGTCTGCCTGAACCCCGAAAAGTGTGTTTTTATGGTCAGGCAAGGCAAGATCCTAGGACATATAGTGTCAAAGAATGGCATATCTACTGACGAAGAAAAAGTGAGAGCCATAGCGGAGCTACCTAGGCCAAAGAATGTCAAGGAAGTACAAGCTTTCATGGGGCATTGCGGTTATTATCGACGATTTATACACATGTATGCTGTCATTGCAAAGCCCATGTACGGACTTCTGACAAACTTTGAGTGGACGGATGAATGCGAAAATTCCTTCCAAGAGCTTAAACGAAGATTATGTTCAGCACCAATCTTGACCACACCAGATTGGAATAAGCCATTCCATGTTCATGTGGATGCATCCAATTATGCTATTGGATGTGTGCTTGCACAACCTACTGGTGAAGGTAATAGGGATCTTCCAATTGCCTATGCCAGTAGACAATTGAATGCGGCTGAACGGAATTACACCACTACAGAGCGCGAAGGATTAGGCATGGTATATGCAGTTAAGAAATTTAGACACTATTTGCTTGCAAATAAGTTTAATTTTTTTACTGATCATCAGGCATTGTTATATCTTGTAAACAAGCCATGCAATACAGGAAGATTAGTGAGATGGTTTCTCTTGCTAATGGAATACGATTTTGAGGTTGTGGTAAGGAAAGGTAGGACTCATTTGAGAGCCGATCATCTCTCTAGGCTCACATCGGGAGAAGCCCCACAAGGAGTGTCAGATGACCTTCCTGATGCTTACTTGTTTAATTTGGAAGTGGTGCCGCAGTGGGCCAAGCCAATAGTACCAGTATTGACCTACGGGCCTAACCATCCAGTGGTAAACACACGGAATAGAGAGGTTGTAAAAGCCCAAAAGTACCACATCATGGCAGGAAGCATGTACAAGCACACAGATCAAGGGATCTTGGCGTGTTGCGTAGAAGAGGATGAGTACGCTAAATGGTTGCAATTAGCACATGTAGGTGCGTTAGAGCAACACCATTCCAAACAACGAACGTTGCAGACTCTAAAGAGATTCGGAGTGCATTGGCCAACTATGGAAGTGGATGTCCAAAAGTTGTGCAAGGAATGCCCAATCTGTTGCACTAAACCACCTGTGGAACATGCTACTCTCTATCAAGTATCCATTGTGCCAGATTGGAGTGAACCTCTAGTATCATTCTTGCGGACAAACACATTCCCCCCAGACATGACTCTAGCTAGGAAAAGGAGTTTAGAACAAGAAGCCCTGGATTATTCACTCATAGGTGATAATCTATATAAGCGCGGTAAAGATGGTTACCTGAGACTGTGTGTCCATGAAAGTGAGTATCTTAAGATCTTAGAAACTGCTCACCAAGGTGTAGCAGGAGGACACTTTGGACCAGATCGGGTAATCAAGGCAATACTATTTGCGGGCTTTTGGTGGCCTACACTTCACATGGATGCACATACCTATGTGAAACGGTGTGATGTCTGTCAGAGGACTCAGTATCCTATACGCAAAGATGAGATGCCACTGAAACCTATGATGGGTGGACGTGCATTCTCTAAGTGGGGAATAGACTTCGTAGGTCCTATTAATCCCCCAGCTAAGGGTTCTCATGCGGAATACATCATTGTGGCAACAGATTATCTCACCAAGTGGGTAGAGGTAAAAGCTACAACCAAGAACGATGCTCAAACAACTGCCAAATTCTTGTTTGAGAATGTATTCACGAGATATGGGCTACCTATAGAGCTTGTAAGCGATAGAGGCACTCATTTCTTGAACGAAGTGATTGAAAATCTGCTCCAAGAATTCTTGGTAATACACAAGAAGTCTGCCCCTTATCACCCTCAAGCTAATGGACAAGCTGAGAGCACTAATAAGATTTTATGCAATGTACTGACGAAACTAGTGAACACTAAACGCTCTGATTGGGACAAACAGCTACACCATGCTGTTTGGGCATACCGAGTTGCCTATAAAACGGTACTCCAAGCCACCCCCTTCCAGATGGTTTTCGGCCAAAACGCTGTGCTACCCTTGGACTTCCTGATCCCCACATTGAGAGTAGCACAAGAGCACGAATGGACAGGTCATGAGCTCTCCTCTAGGATCTTTGACCTTGAACGATTAGGAGAAACAAGACTGAGAGCCGCTGCAGGGATATATGCAGCCAAGAAGAGACAGAAGGCATACTTTGATGCCCACGTGAAGGATAAAGGCTTGAAAACGGGAGATCTAGTCTTAGTCTATACACTGAAACAACACGCAAGGAAGCTAGAAAAGAGAGGCTACGGACCTATGATCATCAATAGGATCTCCACAAGTGGAGCAGTACAATTGGCCACATTAGAGGGTGATGTTCTCCCTAACTATATTAGCGGATGCAGAGTCAAGTTGTACCAGGAACCCGTCACGGAGGAAATGCTCAGCCGACTCAACACTGCTAAGAAACGCAAAGAGGAAGAAAAGAGAATTAGAGAAGAAGCTCAAGCAGAGGCTTTAGAACGCATCAGAAGGATGAAATTACGAAGGCAAGGTAGAGATCAGCCTGGAGCGAATGACTATGCAGACCAAGGATTTCCCATAGCCATGTGTGAAGTTGCAGGAACAAGCTCGAATAGAATAATTGATAGACGTCCTTTCATAACCATAGACATAGGACAAGGAAAGAGTACAAGGACCGTAAAAGCCTTGATTGACTCGGGTGCTGCCACTAGCGCTGTTAAGTTGTCTTACTGTCAAGAGTTACAGTTAACTGTCCATCCTGTGGAAGCATACCTCATAGGATTGGGAGGCGTGGAAACCCCTTGCATGGGCGAGGTGGAACTTCCCCTCTACATTCACGAGGAGGCAATGACCGTTAAAGTACTAGTGTGTCAAGATGAGGATCTCACTGAACCTCTCGTCTTGGGTCAGGATTGGATCTATGACCAAGCAGTCAATCTAAACCTAAGAAGTGGACTTCTCCAGGTTTGGGTCAATCATAGTCGAGTTACAGTAGAATTAGACAATGGAGCACTCAAGGAACTAGGAAAGGCACAGACTCCTGGTCCTTCCAGGGGTACACATGAAGATGACCATGCTGTTCTTGTCCAAAACTATGTGTTGCAGAGGAATGATATTTGCAAAAAAGGAGTCAGGAATGCAACGGAACTCCCTTCTTTTCCAAAGGCTAGAAGGAGGCAGCAACCCAAGGTGGATCAAAGGCAGAAGAAGCAGGGTACTACCTATGTCCGAGATCAAAGGTACCTGCGCAGCAGAATGGCCCAGAAAATAAACCAGGTATGGGTGCAGAAAGGCGAACAACCGGTTGCACCACCGTCAACTACAGGGGCAAAGCCTCTTATTAGTGACCAACAATGCAACGCTAATAAGAAGTCTTTCAGAAATTCTTGTGCTAAAGTAAAATCTATTTGGGTGCCCAAGAAGTCGATGAAGGCAAGCCCACAATCAAGACAAATTTGGGTGCCTAAGGCTTGCTTGATGGCACAAGTAGCTACGCTGAGGCCACAACTTAAACAGCATAACGCAGCGACGCATACTGCCAGATTTCACTCGTTCTCGACACTCATGTACACACCAAAACCCAAGAGCGTACATGTAATCAATTGTAAATGGGTCCCAAAAAGGCCTCATTTTCAAACCACGACACCGAGAAGGCTCTGTAGAGACTCTACGAAACCGAAGGCAAAGCCCACTCACTGCATTTGGCAGCCTAGGGCCTGTAATAAACCCCCCGACCCCAATTTGTAAATCCATACCCACTTACTAACTGCAGTAGTCTCCGAGGACAACACAAGCACTAAATACACACACTGTCTTCATGCACTTACTAACCACTAACTCATCATCCACCTCATGTTAATGTTGTAACGGGGACAACAACGGATTTATTCTGTCCATTACGATGTTAACACTTGGTTCTATATTCTCACAGAACCAACCAGCGAACAGGGCCATGGCAGAAGCAGGTACTAGTTCTCAAGCCGGATCTGGTGCACAGATTGTGGACATAGAAACACTTCTCCTTGAGCCACGTCTCACCGCAAGACCGCAAGAGCTTCAAGCAGTGCATGTGCTCCCCATTCAGGATCCTCCTCAAGGGCACACTTCTCAAGTAGGTAAGCATGCGCATTGGTTCAGTGATGTTGCTGGACCACTGGGCGATGGGACCTATTTCTGGGAAGCAGAATTGGAGTTCAATGGCAAATGGGGTCGATACCACTTTTTCGCACGCGAGTTTGAAAGCTATCAAAATGCCGAAGTCATGAGATCAGTTTGGGTCAAAGCAGGTGTGGAAAGTTATTTCAGGACTCACTTACCAAAGCCGGATTTTTTACGGTGTTCTTATCTGATCAGTACCATCACGCCAAGCAGAGCCAAGGGCAGCGACAGCACCTTTGTGTTGCCATCACTGCTGCCGGGTAATGAGCTTAAAAGATTCAAGTTGACCCTCAATCTGGTAAGAGAAGCATTGGGTATGTATGGCATGCACATCCCAACAGAAAAGGAAACCATGGTTCCAGGTCGAATGAAGCACAAAGATCTTAATAAGCTGAAGGACATGGTTGCGATGACACCTACCATTGCGCTTCACCTGCGAACCATCATGCAACATTTTGCTTTTCCCGCCCAAGAACGCTTCACAATGCCCCCGAAAAAAATATGGTTCAGTTTATATCTAGCAGAAACCGAAAGCCTGCCCATCAATGTGCCACACTGGATCATAGATCAGATCCACCTAGCGCATCAAAGGTGGAACAAAAAACAGAAGAATGTGCTCCACGGGTGTTGTGCTTTGACCAGAATAATCTATAGATGCTTGGCTTATGACGTGCCTGTTCAGCGGGCACTCGTATGGTCCCGAGTCCAAGAATTCCAGAGAAGACTATCAGCAGCAGGTCCCCCATCAAAGAAGATGAGGGGGGGAGTCCAACTACCCTGTGCTCAACCAAGGGGAGCTACCGCTACACCAGAAATCACTCCTCCCCAGACACGACGAGTTAGGCCATTCACAATCCGGTTACCAAGACCAAGCACAGAGGGGCCTAATCTGGTGTTTCCACCCATTCCATCCGATTTGGAATTTCCGCAGGGATTTACTCTTGAGGACCTCACGGATGAAGAAATTGCCAGATTAATCTATGACTCTAACCTCGAAGCCGAAGCAGCGCGAGCTCAGGAACCGCGACCCCAAACAACATCGACCCCCACCCAACCACAAGTTGTAGAAGTCGATGTAGATGAACAAGAGGCAGGAGGAGACGAAGAAGAAGCCGACGAAGAACAACATCAAGAATATGACGAACTCTCCGAGTTAGCAAGTGCCCCAGCATATTCGGCACAAATCAAGAGACTATATCGAACCATGTGACTGGTTCAGGAACAGCATCAGATGTCTCTCGAACAGGGCAAAAGACTCATGAACGACTTGCTAGCTGAGGAAGGTGTGGACGAGTTGTTCATTGAGTCCATGAACCTTCATGCCGACGCTGTAGGACTGGACGAGGCCATTCATGAGGCAATGGCCTACATCCATAGGTTTGAAAAAAGAGTTCCTGCTCGTCCCAGGAGGTCCGGGAAGCAAATTCACATCAATACATCAGCACTAGGCGAGTCAGCGCAAGCAGAAGAATATCACGAAGCACCGTTGTCACCACCATCCCCACCTCACACTACACAATTCACTCCACCACAGGACACTAGCACTACCACATCCACTACCACTACCATTGTCATGGGCATCCCACTCTCCCCGGGAATCCAATTCGGGGGAGTCACCATGCCCACCTTCACCACCCTGTTCACCGATGTCACATCCACTCCACCCACGATTCCCATCTACACCGTCACTCAAACAGTTGACACGATGGAAACATCACCAGCCACAGCACCACTCCCTCCCCCCATGCCACCTTCATCACCCATACCCCCTCCACCCACATCTCCACTTACATCCACATCATTCACATCTACCATTCCCGCCCCCATTCCCCCTGCATCTTCACCCCTCCCAGCATTATTTAATGTAAATAACATATTTTTAGCATTAAACCAATGTGTATACCAGCTCCAGAATGAGTACAAAGCTCTGGACAACCGGTATCAGCAACTGGAAACGCACCATCAGAACTTACAAAGACAGTTTCACATTCTACAAACAGAAAATGCAGAACTGAATCAACGCTACACGACGCTTGAGCAGGCTCACCAAACATTATTGGCGGCACCCCAACCATCGACAGAATCAGGTGTTAAACAACTAGAAGCTTTGCTTGAGGTATACCAAGCCGATAACCTCAAAGTCCGGCGTAACCTGGCACTTCTCAGAAAACACATGGCGGCCGCCCTTGAAGAAAACAAGAGACTGCAGCAGCAAAATGAAGCAAATTTAGAAGCAGCAATGGAAGGCTCTCCACACGAAATTGATCCAGAGCAGTTTAAAGCTGTGCCCTCAGAGACAATGAAGACCATCTTGGACAGCTATGCAGATCTATTAGAAGCTCATGATGACTTGGAAAGGGAACGTGATGCGCTGCGCAATCAACTCCAAGAGCAACAGACAGCACCCAAAGTCACAGAAACGACCACGACTTCAGAGGAAGTCAAGACATTGAAAGAGCAGGTGGCCGAATTACAGGCACGATTACTCACACATGAAAGGCAACCCTCTCCAATTGTCGAACCAGAACCCGAGGATTTGGTACCCATCGAGGTAGATGAGACGTATGAGGAACCTTACGTTCCTATGCCAATGCCAGATGGTGAGCAAACCACAGAAGGAATGGATACGTTAGAAATTGAAGTACCTGAGTGGCTCCAAACACTAGAGAAAACGACATCAACTCATGAAGATCGAGTGGCAGTTCAAATCCAATCTATGGCAAAGATAGAGGACACTATTATTAAATCAGAATACTTCTGCAGCATGTCCCACCATAGATGGATAGGAACCAATGATGATCAATACGTTCCATATTGTATACTCCTGGCGGACTACAATGCAGAAATCCAACACAGATGTGGCAAACCTCCAACGTTTGCTACACAATTTGGGCCAGATGACATCCCAGAGAGCGCTAAAAAAGGATCCATTCATCAACCCACTTGGAGGATCCGACTCCGCGAAACCTATCCGGAGATGGTTCGCACCTGGACGAATATGCCTCTTTTTATTAAATATAACCCTTGTTATGTTCCTGTACTCCGCAGACGCACATGGCCAGAGTTTACCATTGCAGTCAAGAATATCAAGGGATGCGCCAAATGGTTAAACTACGTCTATCTAGCACCCCCTCAAGGGCCTCCCACCGTCAATTACATGATTTCCACTATACGGCACTGGAGCATCCGATTAAAGAATACCCCTGATGTAATGGCCCAGATGTGCATGAAAATTTTTGAGTTAATGCTTATTACATTCAGGACATTCAAGAATATCAAGGACCCACACTTCTCAGGCGTCGGATTCCTTACAGGAAACCAAGATTTAGTTTATGACATGAGCACCACTCCTTCCATAGAGGTGATATACGCTTTGCACGCCAGAATAAAATACCTCCCGGCCTGCTTCAAACAAACATTCGAAGAGATGTTCATAACAGGGTTCTGGGAATACCACTCAGAAATATTTGTACCCAGACCCTCACACCTCCTCCATTTATTTGCTGTGGAGCGAACCATTCACTCAGAGCAATTACGGGTGCCACATCCAGATGTCCCAGGGCCAGTCAATTGGGATGCATTGCTGACAGATCTAGCAAGGGGACTCAGGCTAGAAGAACACCACCTCGCCGCGGATGTTGTCCAATATTACGTCCAAAAAGCAGCTAGACAAGGGTCTGTCAGGGGCGACAGACACGAGAGTGGGGGGGGTGTTGGCAGTAGCCTCGGTACACCAGGACGTACAAGACATGAAAGTCAAAGAAGGGAGTCAGAGCGAAGGGACAGCACTAGCAAACAGGGCAGTCAAAGAAGATCTGGCAAGTAGGCCAATATTTTTTCAAGACATTAATGCAAATCAAAGGGATGGACATGCAGAGAGGAAGAGCAAGTAGGGAGCTCGAAGATATGTATGGCAGATCACTAGAAGAAATCCCTACAACAACAGTGATTTTTATCACTAACAATCATTGTAAATATCATTTCACCTTTTTGTAGCTCCATTTTGTGCAAGCCAAGGAGTCCTTGAGCTTGAGGAGCCTTAGAAGTAGTTGCGTACCAATTTTCGTATTTTTTAGATCTCGTTTGAGCCCCCAAATAAGCCCTGGAACCTAATTTTTAACTAGGCCGGACACTAGGTCTGGACAGGACCAAAAGCTAGTCAAAAACTATAAAAAGGGCTAGAGAGCTCATTTTTGAGGTTAGATTGTAATTGAAACGAACTTGCAAGAGCTTGTGAAAGTAATCTAAAGAACTCCATTGATTCTCACTCTTTGTCTTGCTGTGTGTGCGCGTGTGTGTGTATGTGTGTGCATGCTAGTGTGCTTCTCACTCACGCACTTGTGCTGCCACTTGCTCGAGGTCTTCATACCATCCTCACGTCTTCCCGGATTGACATTAAAGGAGGTGCTACTCATCATCGAGCTACACAAGCCTTCACACATTGGCTTGGAAAATTGAAACTTTGAAGATGGATTTGGAACCCTTGAAGGATATCTCTTCATGAAGGATAAGTCATAGGAACTCATAGTTATGAGTTATTATCTTTTACCCCTTGTAAAAGTCTATATGACTTGGCATTTATTTGTAATCACTTGAAGTCATTCACCTACCTCATTAGTCGTGGAAATTTGAATGTTGTAATGGAGAGAATGTCTCCCTACTTTTAGAGGAGAGATTCTAGGGAGCCTTAGTTTGAATTTGAAATTCAAATGTTCACTCAATTCATATAAAGTGAAGAAGAAAAAACTCGCGGTTAGTCCTGCCATTTCAGCTCACTCCCCGAGGCATATTGTCATTGTAACTGAGTGTGTGTTAGTGCTACTCCATAGCCTACACCACCACACCTCAATTAGCTATGCTTGTCATGCTATTGAGCTTGTACAATCTTATCAATCAATAGATATATACACATTCATCATTTCTGGTTCTCTGTGTTAACTTCTCCAAGTCTGTCAACTTCAAAGGAGCATATCTCAGGATCTACTGAACCAAATCAAGAGATCTATAGCTCATTGGAACCAGCTCAAGGTCTTCTACAAGCATACAAAATCTCAGAGGATTTCATTCAGCCATTTGGGAGAAATCCGCTTCGAAGTGCACACTGGTCTGTGTCTGCAGAGTTCCTAAAAAGTCGGGGGTAATTAGAATCTTGCTAAACTTATTTCTCAGTGCATAGTTTACCAATTGAAGTGATTCCACTTGTGATTGGTAGCTTACTAAGGTACTTTAATACTCCCAAAAGGAATTGTTCCAATTTTAAGTGTGCTGGTCACACTGAGCATAACACTGAGCAGGTATCATTACAGAAATAGTAAGTTTTTTGGAGTTGTGAAGAAACCAAGTTGTCTGTTTTGGTTTGATCATTACCCAAACCATTTTCAAAGTACATATATGGTTTCTTTGTGTCATTTGGAAGCTAAGCAAGTGTACTAAGCATATCTGAAGAGAAAAAAGGGCAGGTGTGAAGCAGGTTTTGCAGCACCAATTGATTTCCTGAGTGCATCCAGCCATCACTCCCAACAGTGGTATCAGAGCAAATAAGGTAATCATGGGTGATGGTTTCCCTTCCTTCATTGACAAATTGGATAGAAATAATTACCAGGCTTGGTCATTGAGAATGAAGACCTATCTACAAGGGAGAAGTCTATTTGGATACATATCAGGAGATGAGGAGTTGCCCTCATTCAAGACTAGAGGACTACCTACAAAGGATGAACATGAAAGGCTCAACCAATGGTGTGCAAAGGATGCTTTGGCAAGGTCTTATCTCTTAAACTCTATATCTGACTTTCTTTTACCTCATGTAAGGAACTGTAAGACTTCCCAAGAGACTTGGGAAACCTTGTCAAATTATTTTTCTTCCAACACAAGGGCTAGGAAGAATCAATTATGGATTGAGTTCACAACCCTTAGGAAGCAGCCCAAGCAATCAGTCTCAGAGTATGTGACAAAGATCAAAGATGTGGCAGACCAATTAGCAAGCATTGGAGAGGAGATTGAAGAAGAGCAAATAGTCAGGCAAGTGACAAATGGACTCAAGGCAGATGATAAGTGGGAAAGTTTCACCACTGCAATGGATCTCTATATGGACATGCATACCCCTGATCTCACAACACTCATGGGCCAACTATTTACACATGAAGCAAAGTTTACAAAGGCTGGAGATCAATCAAAAGGTAATAACCCCTCTGCTCTCTATACTGATAAGAAGGTTAAAGATAAAGGCAAGAAGAAACAGGATGAAGAAGGCTCTAACTCTCAAGCTAATTATGCAGGGAGAGGTAGGTCATCTAGAGGAAGAGGCAGAGGAGGTAAGTCAGGTAGGGGGTGTTGGAGAAACAATCACTAATTGGACATATATTTAAAGTTCAAATCTTAGGAAGAAAACCCCATGCCTATGTGAAGGGACAAATTCACAAATGTATTATACTTGTAAAGTTAGTTCACTTTAGTTCTAGAAGTTTTTTAAAATCACGAGAATGAAAAAGTCTATATAAGTTAGTTAGTATTAACTGACGCGGAGAGAAGAAGAAGGAGGAAGACAATGAGAAAGTGAGAAGAACTCATTTTTGTATGACTGAGTATAGTCGGGCTTCTCTGAGTGAGAAAGCATCTGTAAAACTTCTGAGTTTTTATAGTTATGAGAAGAACTGAGTAAAGTTCTGTGTATGAGCCTCTCTCCATTATCTCCCTGATTACCTACTGTGTGATGAGTTACAAAGATCAAGTTTTCCAAGCAACTCGATGCCTGGCATCGAATCTCTGTTGATAAGTCATATTTTCTTTTATATTTTTCATTCAGTACTGAAGTGTTTGAAAAACATGATGTTGTTGGAGCAACTCGATGCCTGGCATCGAATTCCAGTTGATAAGTCATATTCTAAGTGTGCATGAAATCACCTATAGTTTTGGTGTCCAAAAGATCAAGACTTTATGCGGGAAGTCGATGCCCGGCATCGAATCCCTGCTGAAAAGTGGCCAAAAACATCCCAAGTCGATGCCCGGCATCGAATTCTCGTTGCAAGTCGATGCTAGGCATCGAATTCTAATTTTAGACAGGCGCTCTTACTAAAACAGGTAAAATTTCTAGTTTTGGAAGGTCATATAGGGTCATCTTGTGAGAGCCATAACTTGCGTTCTAGAGATCCGTTTGATGCATGTCATAGCTTGTTGGAAAGCTCTACTTTTTTTAGTTTCAGCCTATAAATTTTCATGGAGAAATAATACTTGAGCTAGGAGAAATTAGCAAAATACTGAAGGTATGTCATTTCGGTGACTAGGAATTTTTGTAGAAGCAAAGTTCTCACTTTAGGCTATCATTTCTCAAAGTTTGGAGTTGCAATGAGTTAATGGTGACCATAGAGGTGTTCTAGTGTCACATTAATTCATTTCTTGTGGTGTTTCATACATCAACAAGTGGTATCAAAGCAGAAAGATTCTCGAGAGCAGAAGACGACAAAGGTACGAGAAGTTTTGTAAAGTTTTCCATTAAAGTTTGAAAGGTGAAGCATTTGAAGACACAAGGCATCAAAAGGTTACTTCAAAAGTATCCTCATACACAAAGAACTTCAAAAGGTATTATCCTTTATCCTTTAAGCTCACAGGTTGCAGCAGAAGGAAAGAACTATGGCAGATCATATCTCCATTGACAAACTAGACAGAGATAATTACCCCGCATGGGTAATGAGAATGGAAGACTTACTTATGAGTAAGGATCTCATGATATATGTTACAGGTGAAGAAGAGAAGCCAGTATTTGAAGATGAAAGCCGACCAAAGAAAGAGGAACTTGATGCTTTAAAGCATTGGCAGAAGAAGGATGCAAGTGCAAAAGCATACATCTACAATACAATCTCTGATCATTTGCTACCACACATCAGAGGATTGGAGTCATCTGAAGATATATGGAATGCATTGGAGTATCATTTCCAAAGTACTACTAAAGCACGGAAAGCAAGTCTATGGTCAGAGTTTACAACATTCAAGAAGAAGCCAAGTCAAACCATTAGTGATTATGTCACTAAGATGAAGGATCTAGCAGATAGTCTTGGATCCATAGATGAAGATGTTGAAGATCACAGATTGATTGCTCAACTACTTGCAGGCTTGAGAGGGGATGAAAGGTGCAAACCTTTTGTCTTATCAACAGAACTTTCATTAAATCATTATGTTCCAGATTTGAACCAGTTGCTTGGTTTGATGCTCACATATGAGCAAGACTTGAAGGGAGATGGAGATAAAGGACAAAGTTCTGCAATGTACATGAAGAACAAGAAGAAAGGAGATAAAGGTAAAGCAAAGGATGAAGAAGAGTCAACTTCTCAAGTTTATTATGCAAGAGGTAAAGGCACTGGCAGAGGAAGAGCAAGAGGTTTTGGAAGAGGAAGAGGTAATCAAAATAACAACAAAAAGGCTTGCTGGATCTGTGGATTGAGTAATCATTTGGCTCATGGCTGTTGGCACAACCAACAAGGATCAAACTAGAATCAAAACAACAATAGCAGAGGTCGAGGTGGAAGATATCAAAGTAATTTTCAAAGAGGTAGACAAAGTCAAAGAGGAGGCTATGGTAGAGGTGGAGGAAGAAGTTGGGGACAGAATCAATCCTACAACACCACCTACTACAACTATGCAAATGACACACATAATGAAAGTCATACATCATTGATGATGAATTCAATCAGCACATCAGACAAAGAAGATCTAAAGGTATTTTACATTGACTCTGGATGTTCTAATCATTTGTCAGGAAACATAGAATTGATGTCAGATTTGGAAAAAGGCATTTCTAGTCACACAGTTCAAACTGGTGATAATACAAGACATAGTGTACATTCAATTGGAAAAGTGAAATGCAAGAGTGGAGCAGATTTGCTAATCAATGTTTTGTATGTTCCTACAATACCTAAAAACTTGATTAGTGTGGGACAGATAGTTGAAAAAGGTTTTCAAGTCAGGTTTACAAATGAAGGAGTATTTGTGGAAGATCCAGAGAATGGATATAATCAGATTGTCTCTGGTAAGAAAGAAGGTAGACTCTTTACTTTAAGAGTGCAAGGGAACATTGGTCAAGCTTTGCTCACACATGGTGAAGCAGTGATTACAGAACTTGATCTCTGGCATAAGAGATTAGGTCATTTCAATGAAAGAGGAATTAAAGCTATGGTTGCTAATCAGTCTGTACTAGGATTACCAAATGTGCAAAGTCAACATATGGTTTATAAATGTGAAGCATGTCAAATGGGTAAAGCACACAGGTTACCATTTCAAAAGAAAGGATTCAAACATGATGGAGTACTTGAGCTCATTCATACAGATGTATGGGGACCAACAAAAGAAGGATCTATCAGTGGCTCAAGGTATTATGTTCTTTTCATTGATGATGCTACAAGATGGATAACATTATATGTTTTGAAGGAAAGATCAGAAGTGTTTGGAGCTTTCAAGCATTTTCATGCATATGCAGAGAGAGTCACAGGTCAAAAGCTTAAGAGACTGAGGTCTGATCGAGGGGGAGAATACTTCTCCCAAGAGTTCAATGAATATCTTTGTAATGCAGGTATTAAGAGAGAAATAACTTGCAGGTATACACCACAACAAAATGGTGTAGCAGAAAGAAGGAACAGGACTTTGGTTGAGTTTGCTAGAGCTATGTTGAAGGAGAAGAATTGTCCAAATTATCTTTGGGCTGAAGCTGTAAATACAGCTACATATCTTGTGAATAGATTACCATGTGCAGCTCTAAATGGAATGACTCCATATGAAGCTTGGTGGGGTAAGAAACCAACACTAGATCATTGCAGAGTGTTTGGATCAATTGCATATGCTTATGTGCCATCACAGCTTAGGCGTAAACTTGAACCAAAGGCAGAAAACTATGTGTTCATTGGTTATGATGAAAAGCAGATGGGTTATAGATTGTGGAATCCTCTAACCAAACAATTTATTGTTTCTAGAGATGTTACATTTGATGAACAGAAAAGTTGGTATGCAGATCAAAGTCACACAGCTGAAGAATTTGAAGAAGAGGTAAGAAGATGTGAGAAAGGAAAATCAATTGTGCAGGTAAATAGAGATGAAGACTATATGCAAGCAAGTACATCCAGAAGTGGATTAACAAGAAGAAATGAAGAAGCTCCTCTATTTGATGAAGAGGTGTATCAAGACACATATGAAGAATGTGAACCAAGAAGGTCAAGCAGGACTAGAAGACAACCAGAAAGGTATTCTTATGATACTTCTTACATAACTCAGAAGAACTATGCATATATGGTCAAAGATGATGAAGAACCTCAGAACTATGATGAAGCTAAAGGTAAGAAGCAATGGGAAGAAGCAATGAAGGAAGAGTTCAATGCACTGGAGGAGAACAAGACATGGGAACTTGTTCCTAAACCAAATGGTAAGAAAGTAATTGGAAATAAATGGGTTTATAAAGTGAAGAAGCTTGCAGATGGAAGTATAGCCAGATACAAAGCTAGATTGGTGGTGAAAGGCTATGCCCAGACCTATGGCATAGATTATGATGAGACATTTAGTCCCGTAGCTAAGATGTCAACTATAAGGACAATCATTGCTATTGCAGCTTCAAAAGGATGGACTCTAAGTCAATTGGATATAAAAAATGCATTCTTGAATGGATACATATCAGATGAGGTATACATGGAACAACCTCAAGGGTTTATAGATTCCAGGTATCCAAATTTTGTTTGCAGGTTGAGAAGAGCATTATATGGATTGAAGCAAGCTCCAAGAGCTTGGAACTATAGACTGGTGAAATATCTCAATGATCTTGGATATCAAAGTTCAAAAGCAGATTCAAGTCTACTTATCAAAAGAACAGAGGAAGGTACAATCTACATTTGTATTTATGTAGATGACATTATAATCACAGGTACTTCAGATGAAGGAATCAAGGAGGTAAAGAGATTGCTTGAAAAAGAATTCAAGATCAGTGACCTAGGAAAGTTATCATACTTTCTTGGAATAGAAGTTATTTATACAGATCATGGCATATATGTGTCACAAGAAAGGTATCTTCTGAACTTGTTGAAGAAGTTTGATATGGAAAATTGCAGAGAAGCTTCAACTCCACTTGAAGTTAATCACAAGCTCAGTAAATATGATGGTGCAGAACACAAAGATATGAGGAAGTATCAATCTCTTGTGGGTAGTTTGATTTATGCTACACTAACAAGACCTGATCTTAGTTATGCAGTGGGAGTTTTGTCACAATTCATGCATTGTCCAAAGGACCCACATTGGATTGCAGGTCAAAGAGTTCTCAGATATATCAAAGGAACTATAAAGGAAGGATTATATTATCCTTTTACATCAGATTTGAAGTTGAGAGCCTATAGTGATTCAGATTGGGCAGGTAACCAGGATGACAGAAGATCAACTCATGGTTACATGATATACATTGGTGATAAGCTTGTAAGTTGGTGTTCAAAGAAACAACATACAGTAGCATTATCATCAACTGAAGCAGAGTACAAAGGACTTGTGGAAGCAGCTAAGGAAGTCATATGGATGCAGACATTGTTCAAGAGCTTAGGCATTGATCAAGGTACACCTACAATACATGGAGATAATATGAGTTCACTCTATCTTGCAGCAAATCCAGTATTTCATGCAAGGACAAAGCACATAGAGATACAATATCATTTTCTCAGAGAAAAGGTAATGGAGAAGGAGATTGAAGTGGAGTACATTTCTACTAAAGATCAGTTAGCAGACATAATGACAAAGAGCTTGGATGGTGTGAAGACCAACAGATTTAAAAGCATGGCAGGAGTAAAAGAAAAGAAGAAGATATGAAGGAACAGAGAATGTCAATTAATGATTGAGGGGGAGCTGTTGGAGAAACAATCACTAATTGGACATATATTTAAAGTTCAAATCTTAGGAAGAAAACCCCATGCCTATGTGAAGGGACAAATTCACAAATGTATTATACTTGTAAAGTTAGTTCACTTTAGTTCTAGAAGTTTTTTAAAATCACGAGAATGAGAAAGTCTATATAAGTTAGTTAGTATTAACTGACGCGGAGAGAAGAAGAAGGAGGAAGACAATGAGAAAGTGTGAAGAACTCATTTTTGTATGACTGAGTATAGTCGGGCTTCTCTGAGTGAGAAAGCATCTGTAAAACTTCTGAGTTTTTATAGTTATGAGAAGAACTGAGTAAAGTTCTGTGTATGAGCCTCTCTCCATTATCTCCATGATTACCTACTGTGTGATGAGTTACAAAGATCAAGTTTTCCAAGCAACTCGATGCCTGGCATCGAATCTCTGTTGATAAGTCATATTTTCTTTTATATTTTTCATTCAGTACTGAAGTGTTTGAAAAACATGATGTTGTTGGAGCAACTCGATGCCTGGCATCGAATTCCAATTGATAAGTCATATTCTAAGTGTGCATGAAATCACCTATAGTTTTGGTGTCCAAAAGATCAAGACTTTATGCGGGAAGTCGATGCCCGGCATCGAATCCCTGCTGAAAAGTGGCCAAAAACATCCCAAGTCGATGCCCGGCATCGAATTCTCGTTGCAAGTCGATGCTAGGCATCGAATTCTAATTTTAGACAGGCGCTCTTACTAAAACAGGTAAAATTTCCAGTTTTGGAAGGTCATACAGGGTCATCTTGTGAGAGCCATAACGTGAGTTCTAGAGATCCGTTTGATGCATGTCATAGCTTGTTGGAAAGCTCTACTCTTTTAGTTTCAGCCTATAAATTTTCATGGAGAAATAATACTTGAGCTAGGAGAAATTAGCAAAATACTGAAGGTATGTCATTTCGGTGACTAGGAATTTCTGTAGAAGCAAAGTTCTCACTTTAGGCTATCATTTCTCAAAGTTTGGAGTTGCAATGAGTTAATGGTGACCATAGAGGTGTTCTAGTGTCACATTAATTCATTTCTTGTGGTGTTTCATACATCAACAGGGGGAGACCCTACAACTCATCACCTTGCAACATATGTGGATTGTCCAATCATACCACAGATGAATGCTACAAGAACTACAAGAATCAGAGAGGAAGAGGCTACTCAAGAGGTGGATACTCTCAAGGGAGAGGCAGATTCAACCAACATCAAAGCTACAATGGATACAACAACCAATACAACAACAACTACAACAACAACCACAATGGAAACTACCAAGGTGGATTCAGAAATCGAAGAGACTACAACAACTACACAGAGGAGCAAGATGACTCCTTATTGATCATGAATATGACCTCCAAGATAGGTACAAATGATGATCATTTATTTTACATTGACTCAGGATGTTCTAACCATGTAGCTGGCAATGTGGCACTACTTTCTGATTTGGAAGAGCCCAAGGGCAAACATCAGGTACAAACAGGTGATGACACTAAACACTCTGTTGTCAAAATTGGAAATGTGAAGACATGTGATGGTAATCAGAACCTATTAAGCAGGGTACTCTATGTACCAACAATAACTAAGAATTTAATGAGTGTTGGTCAGATTGTGGAGAAAGGTTTGCAGGTCATATTTACACAACATGGAGCATATGTGGAGGACCCAAAACATGGATACAGAAGGATAGCCAAAGGGGAGAAATCAGGTAGATTGTTTACATTTGAGCTAGAAGATACAAAAAACATTGCTTTGTATAATTACAAGGATCAGACACTTTCAGAGTTAGAGATATGGCACAAGAGATTAGGGCACATAGGAGAAAGAACTCTAAAGCAAATGTGCAGGGATCAATGTGTGCTTGGGATACCTAATGTATCCAAGCAACACATGATTTACAAATGTGGATCATGTCAATTTGGTAAGTCTCACAGATTACCCTACTCAAGGAAAGGTTTCATGCATGAAGACTACCTAGACTTGGTACACACAGATGTTTGGGGACCTAGCAAGGACCCTTCCATTTCTGGTTCAAGGTATTATGTGTCCTTCATTGATGACTATAGCAGGTGGACCATTTTATACTTTATGAAGCATAAGGATGAAGTGTTTAATTGTTTCAAGAGGTATCTTGCACTTGTTGAAAATCAAACAGGTAGAAGCTTGAAGAGGCTAAGGTCAGATGGTGGAGGAGAGTACTTCTCCAATGAGTTTGAAGATTTCTTACAGGAAAGAGGCATCAAAAGGGAGATCACTACAAGGTACTCACCTGAACAAAATGGGGTAGCAGAAAGAAGGAATAGACTTATAGTAGAAACAGCTAGGTCTATGCTTAATGAGAAAAAGTTGCCAAATTACCTATGGGCAGAGAGTGTATCCACTGCCACTTATCTCATCAATAGGTTGCCATCCAAATCACTTGATGGCATGACACCCTATGAAGCTTGGCATGGTAAGAGACCCTCTCTGGATCATTGCAAAATCTTTGGTTGTGTAGCATATGTGCATATTCCCTCACAGGTAAGAGGAAAGCTAGACCCTAAGGCTGAAAAATGTATCTTCATTGGTTATGATTTGAACCAAAAGGGATACAGATTCTACAACCCCACAAACAAAGGGTTCAAGGTAAGCAGAGGTGTCATATTTGATGAAAATGACTCTTGGTATGAGAATGAATGCAGGAAAGTGAGTCTACCCTATGACATGGAAGAAGATTTTCCAAAGCTTACCAAGGAAGAGCCAACTCAGCAAGAAGATTCAAGCTCAGATGATGATACAATAAACCTTGAAGAGTTCAAGGCTTGGAAGTCCAAAGGAAAGATGAAGATGAAGCAATTTGAGGATAAGCCAGAAACTTCTACTCAAGCAATGAGGAGATCTCAAAGAGAAAAGAAGAAGCCTATCAGATTTGGGTATGACACATCACTTGTAACTAAACATTCTGTATATCTTGCAAA